>PVJO010018562.1:0-36399 GCA_004026905.1 Hystrix cristata
TGAGGCTGGGAAGCTGTCATTTGGATAACCAAGTGAGTTTTGCATCCTAGACTTTGAGCTGGAATTTGTCCCTGGGCAGAGTTGCCTTCCTGCCATCAGGGCCCACTCTGGTGACCTTTTCAGTCATGTGGAGATAAAGCAATTTCTTCCTCCTTTTTCTGGGAACAGCCCAGACCAGTCAGCTCTTCAGATGAAGATGTTAAGTATTCTGTTCACTAATGAAAATCTGGTTTATATTTCAGCAGCATTGTGCCCTCACAAGTAAATTATTTTAAAATATGAATTTAAATTGTCTAGTCCCTGAAAATTATTGCATGCTTATGAAAAAATATTTCCTTTTTATCTGTCCCCAGTATTTATTCCCAGTGGGTTGTCAGGCCAGCCCAGACCAGGCAAGAAACATCAGCCCTGATTACCTTCTTATATTGCTGCAGAAACAGAACCCAGACTGGGCTCCGTAGGTGCTCCCCAGCCTGCCCACCTGGGGCCCCACATTGAAGTTCTGCCCCTGCTGCCTGACTGCCTCCATCCCAGCAGTACCAGGACCCTGAAACAATGCAGCTATTAGGAGGACTAGTGTGAGTTTGGACCCAGTCTAGCACCCTACCCCTGAACAACTTCGAACAACTAACTTTAACTCTCGTCTGTTTCCTCATCGCCTAAATGGAGGAAATAATACCTACTAGAGGGATGCCTAGAAATTGTTAGTTTCCTTCTCCTGCCCGCTCTGTGGATTGAAGGATTTTGCCTTCCTGTGCTTACAAATTGACCTCCCAACCACCAAAGGGCCAACGAGCAGTAAAGAAAAATCCACCCAACTCTGATGGACATGCCAGCAGGACCAGTCTCTGCAGCAGCCAGTTAGAAGCTAACAGATGTCGGGCAGCTGAGGCTCTACCCTTGGCATAAGGATTGGGCAGCTGTGCCTGCAAGCTTAGCCTGTCTGTCTCCCCCGAGATTCCACGGGAAATCGTCCTGTGATCTGCCCTTTCCCAGGCATTTAGAGTTGCAGTTGGCACCAAGACTGACCTTGGTCTTCCTCATATCCTGGCAAAGGAAGCAGGAAAACACCTGGGAGGTGGGAGAGCCTCCACTCAGCAGACCACAATCACTGAGCCGGAGCCGCCTGTTCACACCTGTTCACACCTGTTCATACCTGTTCGAGCCCCTGCTCAGGTGGCCTTCTTAGGCCAAGACTAAAGCCTATGGGCTGTGTGAATCTCACATCCCTGGCTCATCCTCTGCTCCTTGAAAGAAATCTTTCCATACCCAGAGCTCCCCACACTCCATCAGAACACACACACACACACACACACACACACACTATACCCTGCCTGGATCCCCTGGCTAGGTCTGGGTGCCAGTCCTCCGACTTCTCTTCCAGGGTACATGTTGCTTCTGGGGCTCTCACCTCACAGTCTCCCAAGGACCACATCGGGGTTGCTGGAGCCTTTACCCAGCTACACTGACATAGAGAAGTACCTCAGAGCCCATGTCCCTCCTCAGCGCTTCCAAAAGCTCATGCCTAGCTGGGGCAAGTTCTGAAAGTTAACTCCATCCCCTCAATGAGAGACCAAATGATGAGTGATGTGTGCTCCAGAGTGTCCCAAGGGCCAGGCAAAGCTGAAACCTCACCCAAAACCACCTTATTCTTCCCCTTCCTTGTCATGCTTGCCCTGCTAAATCATACTCCCCCTGAGAGCACCCCTTTCATAAACCCCTTGCCCACCCACTCCTCTTCAGGAGCCATTCTGGGCGATCTGACCTAAGGCACAACACTGGCTTGTCACACTCTAATGAGCCAGATGGTTGCTTAGCCATGTGTGTGTTCTCAGCTGTGTGTATGCACATGCACATTCAAGTGGAAGGAGGGTGAGAATAGGTGTGGTTGTTGCGTAAGTACGTAAGTGTATAGGTGGGTTGCTTGTGATGGAGTTTGAACATATTTTGGGGGACAAGTGGGTTTGCCTGCTCTTATATGTGTGTCCAGATATGTGTGTGTTTCTGTCTGTAAATGTAGGTGTATGTGACAGGGTTGTGTACTAATATGTTTGCATGGAGGAAGTAGTAGGTATGTACAAACACACATACATACATACACACACACACACTTGTCAGCAGAGCCCACAACCTTCCCACAGTCCAACCAGAGGCTGGGTCCTGGTATTTCACTGCAAACATGGCCCCATTTCTCTGTTAATCTAACATCAGATCCGCTTCCGCACGAAGTCCACTGACACACAAACGAAAGATTTGAAGAAGAGGGGAGTCCTGGGATGAATAAAATCTGGCCACCAGGACCGAAGGCACCAGCTCCCTTCGATACTTCATGAACATCTGGGTGCCTGGGAAGCTGGAATCACCCCCACTCCCACACTGAGGGCTGGCCATGCAATCTCTTTAGTTTCTCCCTTCTGTGCCTCAGGTTCCTTAACCAAAAATGTGGGTAATAATAGGTTTATTCAGGAATAATAGTAAATTTACTACATTCAGGACTACCATAATAATATACTACAAACTAAGTGGCTTAAATAACAGATATTTATTGTCTCACCATTCAGGAGGTAGAAGTCCCAGATCAAAGTATTGGCAAAGTTGACTCTTTCGAGGGCCAGGAGAGATGGATCTGTGCCAGGCCTGTCTCCTTTGCTTGTAGACCGTGTCCCTTCACATCATCTTGCTAGATTCACATCTGTGTATCCACATTATCCCTGTTTATAAGGATTCCATTCATACTGGATTAAAGCCCACTCTCATAACTTCACTTTACTTCTGTAGAGACTCTACTTCCAAATAAGGTCACGTTCTGAGCTATTGGGGCTTAGGACTGGAAGTATTGTTCAGTACCCACAAGGTTGTTACATGGCTTAAAATGAGTTAGTTTTTGTAAAGTGCTTAGTTCAGGACCTTGCAGATAGTAAACATTTTTCTATGTTGATAATGATGACAATTAATTATATAAACTTCACAATTTTGTGCCCAGTACTAATGTAAAAGTAGCTGCAAAGTGGTTGTGAGACAAAATAAAAAAGCTTTGTAATACACAAAACGTGAAGGTAAAGATAAAAATCACCAGAAGTGTTTGCTGTCTGGTTATTGTGAGATCAATTTCCACCAGTTTGTGGAGTATTTGAGCCTCCATTATGCAAAGCAAAGCTGAACATAGATGGTGAACAAAATGAACTGACTCTTGAACAGTTCTTATAACAAAGGTTGTTCCTATCACATCTGATAGTATATTTCCCGCAAATACAACACTGGAGCTCACAATAAACAACTAAAAACAACCCCAGTCTGAAAAATCATTAGGAAAGAGGGGATGGGGACTTGCCTCGAGGAATCTCTTTTATTCATTAACTCACTGCTCTTAGATCACGGAACTGGAGAGACAGGAGAAGAGATCTTTCAGTGCATTGTTGAATGTAAGGCTCGAGGGACCTTCCAAGATAAATAATATAATTGTGTATTTATATCATGTGGGCCAATCCGAAAGTCCTGCATCTACAGCTGGCCGAAAGGAAATGGAAATGACTTCCTCAGGGACCCCTAGCAGGAATGCAGAGGCCAAGTCTGATCAGTGAGAATAGACAGTGGATGAGGCGACCAGAAATTAGAACTCTTAGCTTGGAGAGACAGGGGAGGAAATGGTGTTTCCAGGAACAGCCAAGAATAGACACAGGATGAGGCAGCTGTTGGGAGACTCTGGGTCTGAATTCCCATGTGCTTCGTCCCCAGCTCAGCTTCCCATCACTGAGCAGCATTTCCGGTTTGCCTTTTCAGGCCTGGGGCAGCATTGGTGCTCATCCGCTGTGCCTAGAGGTCACCATGGCCTCAGCCACTGAGGGCCTGGCTGACTAGAAATGCAGTTCTCTGATATAAGGCAGTTTTTAATGTAAACAGGCTTTTAGGACTTAGATACATATTGCCTCAGATGTATTCCACTATGAGTAAGAGAAAGTCTAACTAAGATTCAAACAAATACAAGCATTTATTATTTGATAATAAGATAGTGTGAAAATCATCTTAGAGTTGGCTTGGCAGCCTAGTAATGCTATAAAGGAACACAGTGCTCTGTCTCTCCATTTTCCCACCGTGGGCTTGCTGGTGTTTGGTCTTTGTCCCTGCAGCCTCTTGTTGCAAGGTGTCTGTTTCTGGAAACACTACTTCCTCCCCTGTCTCTCCAACCTAAGAGTTCTAATCTCTGGTTGCCTCATCCAGTGTCTATTCTCAGCTCTCCTATCATCTGCTTAAATGATTCCCTGCATTAAGTGCCCCCTATTACAATCACTGAAGTAGGTTTTTTTTTCTCTCTCTCTCAATTAAAATCCAACTGGCCACATGGCTGAAGTCATACCCTTGAGGGGAGTTATGCTTTAAAACACTCATACTCTTGGTGGGTGTCATGGCTTGTGTCTAGACGTCCCCCAAAGCCTCATGAGGACATAGGTAGAGCTTTTTGGAGGTGGCTGGATCTACAGTGCAGTGCTGGGATTTAGGATGTGACGTTAATATTAAAGGTGACCCACCCTGCATGTGGGTGCTGCGTGCCCTATATTCTTATAAGGGACAGAAAGAGGGCTGCTGTTGTCACTGCTTGTCTCTTGCTGCTTGCTGCTTGCTACTTCACTGCTGGCTGCCTTCTGCCTGCCCTGCTCTGCCATGGACTGTTTCTCCTCTGAGATGCCCCTCTGCCACTCTGCCTTAGAGCCAGCCGACTACGAACCGGAACCTCAACAAACTGTGAACCAAATAAACCTTTCTTCCTTTAACTTTGGGTTTCAGGTATTTTGTCTCAGCAATGAGAAAAGTAACTAAGACAGGGGATTATGCTTTAAAAACACATACCTAAGGGAAATATAAAAGTAATTTTTGGTAGAAATTTTAAAATGTAAAATAGGTAATAAGATGATATTTTAAAATAAGACACAGTCATCCTCACATGACAGATGAGAAGGTGGAAGAGGACAGCACCCTTGTAAGCTTACTCTGTACCAGGGCACCTGACCAAGGTGGGGAAGAGGGAGCTCAACTCGCCTGTGCCCCTCACTGCTCCATGTACCCTGTGTGCGGCTACCCCCACCCTGAGGAAATTTCCCTTTTATAGCTCACACAAAGTTTTCCCAAAGTTGCATCTAATTCCCACAGGTTCACCTTGCCTCTGTCTAGGGTTGCCAGAAGTCATGGCGGCCAGGAGGAAAATGAAAAGGAACATGAAGAAATAGCAACAGATCCTAAAATGAGATTAACCTGGACTCTGATGAGCTTCATTTAAGGTTTATAATGTCAAAGGACACAAGGGACACAAGGAACTTTTAAGGAGGCTCCCTGTCCAGAAGCGAGCCTGGGACATCAAATATAGAAAGCATATGCTCTGGAGACATAGAACAAGGCCATCCCCACGGCGACCCTCTTGAAAGAGCCCTTGTTAGAGGAGGCCCCCACATTTTCTACAGGTGGCCTGTTCCTTGTACAATAGAGTCTAAATGTCTGTGGCCCAAAAAAAATCTGTATATTGAACTCCTAACCCCCAAAGGACAGGCATTAGGATATTACACCCTTAGGGTGATGATCACATCACAAGGAGGGAGTCCCCACGAATAAAATTAGTGCCCTTTTAAAAGAACCCCAAGGAAGCCCCTTTACCCCTTTCACCATGTGAGGACACAAGGAGAAGATGCCATCTATGAACCAAAATGTCACCCTTCATCATTACCAAATCTGGCACACTTTGATTCCCCATCCTCCAGAACTGTGAGAAATATACTTCTGTTGATTATTAGCCACCCAACCTCCTGTACTTTGTTACAGCAGCCTGAATGGACTAAGACATCATAGGAGCAGCATTCTTTTCTCCATCATTTGTGGTGGGGGCGTGACCTAGGGACTCAGTCAACTTTGATGTCTGTTGGGCTTAATAATCCCCCTTACAAAAAGAAGGGCTCCAGCAGACAGACAGTGCACCCAGCTACAGTGATCCCTCGGTTCACAAATGTAGTTATTTCCACAATTCTGGTCACAAACTGAATTAGACGAGAACCGAATCAAATTTCCCCATAAGGACAACATTGAACCTAACCATTGAATAAAGTCGGCGCTGGAGAGAGAGAGGAATTGAGAAAGAAGTGGAGGAAGAACAAGGAATTGGAAGTTAAGGAAGGGGAGGGCATGATGGGTAAAAAGGAAGAGAAGGGAGTAGAAAGGCAAAGCACTTCCCTATGTGCTACTGGACATGAAAAAAGAAATTGGAGACACTGGCCTCACCCTTAGAGGGATGGTGAGATAAGAATAATGGCAGCGTCACACAGGGAAAAGGATGACTTTGATGCCTATCAAATGTGCCCACCTATGATGGCATCCTTGGGGAGAGACTGTCAGGAGAGCTAACTCCATGGCACCCTTTTGGATCAATTCAGAAGGCAAAGGAAGGGTTTTAGGACCTCAGTGACACAACTGAATTTATCTCTTGAAAAATAAGGAAACAAAGATATGTCTGTAAGAGAGTCATGGATTGCATTTTTAAGTGTTTACCATCTAAATATTATGCAGTGAATTCATGGATCAGGACATTACATATGGTATCTCTTAGTATGCACAATTTTTACATTTTTATGTATCAGCCAAGAATAAATTGCAAAAAGTATTGCAATGCTCTAAATATGTTTTTACAGAAAAGTCTTTTTAAAAGCCTCACACGCCTTATTATCAAAAGACTCATCACACACAAGACCAGAAAAGTGTATGGAGGACCATAACTACTGAGAATAGAAGTCGAAAACTTCAGCTCAACAAATGGCATAAACTCCAGTTTGGTACCCAGAGAAGAAAGAATTAGACAAAGGGAGATTCCTCCTTTCTAATTGGTAAAGGCCCGTTCTAAAGGACTGCTGGGGTCAGACATGCAGGAATGGTTCCCTTTCTTGTGTCCAGGAAAGACAAAGTCAGGTCTACTGAGTATAAAGTCAACTTCTCCTCTGTACGAAGAGACAAGGACTTGAGCTCCTGGGGAAACTAACATGAGGTCTAACAGCATGTAACTTCCCCAGCTGCCCAATTGCCTCTGAGCTCAAGGTCCACTACATCCCAGAGAGGCCAAGAAAGAGCTAGTGTCATCTGTTATAACCTGGGAGTAGGAACCAGAAGTAGGCACATACATGCTATGTCAGTAAACTAACCTTGTCTTGTTTTAGTTTTAACAGAGCTGTGAAAAAGGAAGCTAAACTCACTTTCAGCTTCCTATGAGCATGAGAGGCCAAGCTGTGCACTCTGATGACCTGTGGCCAGTGCTGGAACCGGGTGAAACTTCCCTACAAGGCTGCCCAGCACGGCCCAGCTAACCTAAAATGTGACTACAAACAGAACAACGCCTACCTGCTGATGCATGGGGTGGGAATGAAGGAAACAACGAACCCTTCAGACCAATGGCTTAGACAAAGCAGAGGGGAAATGGGTAGCAGTACGCATTTTCCTGTTGATATCCCACAGCCGCTGGATTAAGAATGATGGACAGGAGAACTACCTTCTGCCAATTAATGCCAGAGTATAATTTGTAGCCTGGGCCCATCCTGGATGATCCTGGGCTGCTAACAAACCATGACACTGCTTTAATTTCTCCTTTGCCCCCACACTTTATTAAAACCTAGAGTGGGTTCCATCAAATAGCCCTTGAAGGAAAAAACAGAGAGAGGGAGAGAAATGGAGCAACATTTGTCTCAATGCAATATGAAAGATTAGAGTTTGCTGGATAAAGAGCGGGGGGAGGGGGCAGGAATTCTTGTGAAACACACACAGGCACAGGGACACACACACACAATTTCTCTTTCTCAATGACCTCCTTATGCCCCATCCATCAGCCTGGGGTTGGCTTATTCTAACTAGCAGATTCCTTTATTCTCCATAACAGGCCCATCAGACACAATCTGCATGCCAATTACTGGCACAGACCCCTTGATACCAAAAAATGGAAATTAGCTGTCAAGAAAAGGCTTCAGCCGGCCAGGTCTCTTTCCCGCTCTCTATTTCCAGCTCATATACACCCTCTCTCTGCTCCACGCCTGCCTCTCACCCGGGATTCCCCAGTGGAAAAAGTCATCTAAAAATACAAACATATTTTATTGTTATTAGTATTAGCTGCTGACTTTCTCAGTACAATGTGAAATTCACCAGTGGGCAAAAGCTGCTTAGGGCAGAAATGGGTGAGAGAGGTTGATTTCTGATAATTGCATTTCTCTGGGAGCAGATCAAGGCGTCCCATGAAAGGACATTGAAAGAAATGTGAGGATAAGGGCAAAAGAAAACAGACAAGGAATAGGATTCTGTAACCAAGATAACAATCAGAACTTTCACACTCAGGAACGGGCCTAGGCAGGGTTAAGGGGACAGAGGTGAGACAAGCGCCAGGAACAAGCCTGCGGTGCCACTTTGCATCCTAATCAGCTCTCACAAAGCCAGGCTGCAGCCAATATGCCCAACCTGGAGGGTTTCCTATGGGCACAGAACCGCTGGGCTCTTCCCAAGCCAACCAAAATGTGCTATCCGCAAGATTGTTCTACCCTGCTGCTTCCAGAACCTCCTGAAGAGGAAATTTTACCATAGAGCGTCTATTCTCTCCTTTGCAGGAGTCACAGAGGAAGAGTGAGTCCCTGCTGAGTCTTATTTGGCAGGACAAAGGAACCCGTGTGGGGCTCTGGAAGATTTGGGGCAGCATATTTATTCAAGGACACACACAACCCACTGCCAGTGTGGCCCTTTTCCTCAAAATTTTGAGCGAGGACAAGTGAGAGTGTAGCTCAGTGTTAGAGCAGTTT
Source organism: Hystrix cristata (assembly GCA_004026905.1). NCBI lineage: Eukaryota > Metazoa > Chordata > Mammalia > Rodentia > Hystricidae > Hystrix > Hystrix cristata. Next base: position 8,805 of record PVJO010018562.1, read on the forward strand.
TCCTGATACATGGGAGGGCCTGGGATGGATCTCCAGCATGGCGGAAAGGAAAATTAGCAAGGGATAACTTTATAGTCTGTTTTTAACTGCTCACAGATGAAAATTATAGCTGTATTGATTTATTCAGTGACATTTTGTTGTTGTTGTTTTGTTTTGTTTTTTGAGACAGGGTCTCACCATGTAGTCCAGGCTGGCCTTGAACTCACTATGTAGCCCAGGCTGGCTTCAAACTCACAATGATCTTGCCTCAACCTCCCCAGTTCTGGGATTACAGGCCATGCCCTGTGCCGATAACCACTTTTATTAGGTATTTTTATTACTATTCAAGGACTTCATCAAAATCTGGATTCCTTCATGAGCAAGTAGAAAATAGTTTTTCTTTTAAACAAACTCTCTCTTCTTCCCAGGTATTCTAAAAGTTGAAATTATGAGGCAGACAAATCGGGAGTTTTCAGACACACAATTTTCAGAATACGATGTACATCTTTTTTATCGATGTGCATTTTTTCCCAGTGCTTGGGATCAAACATAGAACCTTCACACTGGACTACATCCTCACCACTTTAGTTTTTATTTTTTACTTTCTAGGCAAGGTCTCACTAAATCACTAAATTGCCCAGTCTGGGCTCAAACTTGCAGTCCTCCCACCTCAGTTTCCCAGAGTGCTGGGACTAAGGTGTGCACCACCCTGCCAGCTCCCAAACTACCCTTGACATCAAAACAAGGGCAACCTGGCGTAGGACCCGCTGACCTTCAGTGTTCCTGACAGCTCCTTCCGTTTGCTTCAGTATACATTCCTGATTTTCCTCCTATTTCTGCATTGCTTTTTATCCACCTTGAAGATTCTTCGGGGGCTGTCCAGGGTTCTCCTCCTTCTCACGTAGTCAAGCTGCAGAACAGCAGAGAAGGCCAGGAGGGGAGCCAAAGCAGACTCTCCGCCCCCAGCCTCAGGTTTCTGGCTTGAGCAACTGGGCAAATGAAAATCATTCTAGTTGGGCATTTTTGGTTGCAAAGCATAGAAAGGAATACGTACTAGCTTAAGTGAAAAAAAAAGGTGTAGGCCCTGATGCCACCCACACCCAACTCTACCAGAGCTCCTGTGCTGACCATGAGCTGAAAATGTTCTTGGGCACCTAGAATAGCTCCCTCAAAGTGGACACATGATTCCCCCCAGCTCATTTCCTGAGCCAGGCCAGCTTCCCAGTAGGCTCCTTTTAGATGAGGCGCCCAGGCCTGCACCAACCAGGCACAATGAGGTGGCTTCGGGTGGGCTGCTCTCTGCACAGCCAGGGCTGGAGGAAGATTCTCTAAGAACAGGGGGTGGTGAGTTAGGTGCCCCCAGATGTGCCAAACACAAAGGCACTTTGGGGCTTATTCTACAAATATTCATCAAGAAAATGCTAAATGCAAGACCAGAGAAAAGGGTTGAAGCTTAAAACTCTATTAAGGGGGAAATGGAATGAAAAGGACCACCAGAAATTTCTGTCATTTTGCATGTGACAACCCAGGGGAAAGGAAAATTTGAAAAATACACTGTTTCCCTGTTGTTGCTATAAAAAAATTATCAGGCTGGGAATTTAGCTCAGTGGTTAGAGTGCTTGCCTCACAAGCACAAGGCCCTGAGTTCGAACCCCAGCACTGAAAAAAAAAAAATTATCATATACTCAGTGGTTTAACACAAACCAGATTTGTTCTTGCTGAGTCCTAGAAGTCAGAAGTCTAAAATAAGTCTTTGGGATTATATGGTTTGTATCTAGATGTCCCCCAAAAACTTCACGTGCTCATTGGTGGGGCTTCTGGGAGGTGCCTGGATCATGGGGGTGTGATACTCATCAACAGATTATTCCACTGATGAGTTTACAGCTAAATGTGGTATTGGGAGGTAAAACCTGGTGGGAGGAGGTAGATCACCAGGGGTGTGACCTGGCTGTATCTCCTGCCTCCTCCCTGGATCTCTCTCTCTCTCTCTCTCTCTCTCTCTCTCTCTCTCTCTCTCTCTCTCTGCTTCCTGCCACCATGCCATGAGCTCTTTCTCCTCTGTCATGCCCCTCTGCCATGGTGCCCTGCCTTGGAGCCATCCAACTATGAACTAAAACCTCTACAAACTGTGAGCTAAAATAAACCTTTCCTCCTTCCTTAAACTGTGGGTATTGAGTATTTTGTCCCAGCAACAAAGAGGTAACCAAGACAGGGATTAAAAATTAGGTGTCGACAGAGTTATATCTTCTGGGAGGTCTGTGGAACATGCATTGCTTGTCTTTCCCAGCTTCTCGAGGCTGCCCACATTCTCTGGCCCCACATCACTCCCACCTCTACTGCCATCATCACCTCTCCCTCTCTGAGTCTGACTCTGCTGTCTTCCTCATTCTCTTATAAAGATTTTCATGATCCCATTGGCCCCACCCAGGTAATCTAGGATGATCTCCCCTTCTCAAGATCCTTAACTCAGTCACATCTGCAAAGTTCCTTTGCTATAAGGTAACCTACTCACGGGCTCCACAGACTGCAACATGGACATCTTTGATCATCACACAGGTCAAACCCTGCCACTAGTCTTAAGAACAGCCCCTGGGTCAGGAAACTATGACCACATATGTATTCTTCAAAGCATCATTTTTGTAGAGTGGAACAAATGAAAATTAATGTCAAGAGATTAGGAATGTGGAGGTCACAAAAAGAGGCAGCAATCCTGACAAGTTCTTGGAAAAAATCCATCAATGGAAAATGAGGAATGGACTATAATGTAAGAGGTCATCAAGTCAGAGGAGGGTGAGGAATGACAGGGTCTTTGAAGTATGATTATTAGAGGTGAAGAGCCCCTGAGCCAAGAGCAAGCAGAAATGGACCAAGTTTTGAGGCACCCAGACTTCAAGGCACCTCTGTGGAAATGCCATAGAGGGACCGCACGAGAAAGAGACGTTCAACATGACTATTAGGGTATCTGGCTGAGGTTAGGTGTTGATTCAACTTATATGATTTTCCCAAGCAGGCCTAGAAGCCTGGAAATGGAGAAGAGAGACAATTGAGCTGAAGGCTTGGCAGGAAGGTATAATGGAGGCTCTGGGAAGTGAACTACTTAGAGAGAGCAACAGTAGAAAGGCTGAGCTAGCAGAGTGGCCAGGAAGGATGGGGAGCTGAGAGTAGTTGCAGAGGGGAGGGCAGAGAACAGCCTGGACAGGGGTTAAGTAAGGGGCTCTGTTTTAGATACTTTCTTCATTGCTGAGACAAAATACCCCACATTCACAAGTTAAAGGAGAAAAGGTTTATTTTGGCTCACAGTTTGTAGAGGTTTCAGTCCATATTTGGCTGGCTCTGATGCAGGGTGGCACGGCGGAGGGGCATCGCAGCGGAGAAACAGTTCATGGCAGAGCAGGCAGGAGGCAGCGAGAAGCGAGCAGCAGCCTGCTTTCCATCATTCCTTTTTACTCCATTCAGGCTACCAGCCTTTTGGATGGTGCCACTCACACTGAGAGTGGGGATCCCATTATCCACACCCTTAATCCCAGTAGCGCACAAAACCTATGAGTGCATGAGGTTTGGGGGGACATCTAGATACAAGCCATGACAGGCTCCATCAACATCAGTTGGATGATTGAGTGCATGGGACAGCTAACAGCCAATCTGTCCACAGTGCTGCTGGTCCTCTGGGTGTGGGTGAAGGGTGTGGAACTACAGAAGAGGAAACTGTGATAAACAGGGGAGGCCAGAGATGAGCAGTGTCACATTACCAACCATGCCATGTCAGTATGGCACACAGAGTTACACAGATGAAGGTTACAGACTTTCTTAGATGTTGTGTTTGCTTACCATAGCCTGGTCTGCTCCTGGCCACCAGGAAAAAAAGGAGCCAAGGTCACACCATCGGCTTCCGCCTAGGAGAGGAGAGAAAAAGATGGTTTGATAAAAGATATCTTGAATGGCTAAATACATACAAACCCTAAATACATGTCTCCACTTGCCATGCTAATGTTTATTCAGCCTTGTCAGATGGACACTGGCAGAAAGCACACTTCTCCAGGGAACAGAAAGATGTTACTGAAATTATCTTGGGTTCCATAGGTGACTTTAGCACAGCCAGACTGCAGAGGATCAGGTGTCAATTTACATGTTAGCTTCTGTTGTACTAAACAGAAATCCTACCCTCGTTGTGCCAGTTATGTAGGTGAGAAGCCCCCTGCCATAGGGCTTGGCGCTGGACTGCATGTGGCCCAAGGGGCCACTTATCTACTGGTGTAGGTGAATTCATTGCTGCTTGGCTCTAGAGGAAAATGCATCTTACATAAGGTGCCGCTCCAGAGATAAGTCTGTTGTTACTACGTCTCAGACGGCCTTGGCCATGGCTATTAGCACGGATACGTGCCACTTACATCTTTTTTTATTGGTGTGCACTGTATCTGTGGTTAAAAAAAAAATTAAAAAGGAAAAGAGGCCACAAGGTGTCATTTGCTTTTTTTAAAGAAAAAAAATTTCTGCAGATTCAACTCATACTACCTATTACCCTTAATATATAAAACTAAAATATCAAACATGCATTAGTCAAATTGGTGGGATTTTCAGGATAGAGTTCATAGTTCCACGTGATTTGGTGGTACTTCCAGGATGCCACACCTGAGCCGAACATGCTGGCTAAACACTGTCTCGGCTCATTCCACCTTTCATGACCATCCTCGAATATGTGGCAGCGTGGAGGAAGAGAGGAGCTGGTTGTAAGGTCTTTTACCTAAGAAGTGGGGGAGTGGGGACCAATATTCGTGTATTCACTGAGCCTGTTTCTCCTTTAATATCTCGTGTGGGAAACAGCCGCAGTTCAACTCAACGCTAGGTCCAGTGGAAGCTTACTGCAGGGCAGTGAGCCCCGATTGCATTGTTCAGGAGAAAGCTCGGTCTGGCTTTTGAAGAGCCCCCCTGCCTGGGCGGGACTCAGAGTCCCAGCCAACCATTTTGGAGGTATTCGAGCAGTGGTGGGACAAGAGTGTCCCCCATTTTACTGGACCCAGGAAAGCAGTAATTTCCATGACAATAAGCAGTGCTGAATCACCCAGGGCAGCCACGGTCAGGCCCAGAGGCCCGAGGGACTGCAGGTGCAGAGGGCAGTTGACAGCATCGGTCTTTCTGAGCCTCAGTGTCCCCACCTGTGAAGGGCTGGGGTGCACTGACTGATCAGGGGCACCCTTTGTGCTCCGGCCACATGTGCACAACCCTCACGGACAGGTTTCATAGCTGCTCCGGGCTGTCTTTTCAGCACATTTCAGAGCTTCTGTCTCAGGGAGAAGGAGGGAGGGTCCGAGGCACTGGCAGGAGTCTGCACTCAAACTCTGCTCAGCCCCATATCTGAGAAGAGCCCAGATGCCTGGCCAGGGCTGACCCTGAGTAGAAGGGCAAGACCACGCCCAGGAGGCCGGCACCTGAATGGAGATTGGAGAGGCAGCCGCTCCAGCCTGGCTGTGTAAGAGGGTGCACACCAACAGCTCCAGCTTCACACGACATGTGCAAAGGCGGAGAGAGGACCAGCAAGGGTGCGTTCTCAGCACCCCACCCACAGCCACTCGGCTCTCCCCATGTCTGCAGCCCTCTTCTGGCTTCACTAGGCTTCGCCATAAAGGCCGGCGTGTGCTCCACTTCTGAGCTTCGAGCCCTATAAACAGAGCTCAGTTTACCAGTCTGAGAGAGACCTAAACACCAGAAAATAGTCTTTGTCACTTTTCAGAGCTCAAGCAGGACCTCCAGAATTCTCTCAAGTCTATAGCTCATGTACTCCCAGGACTCCCTAATCTCAGGCACTTCTGCTGATCCCCTCCCCTACTGCCTCACTCTCAAGTGCTGAACCATGTTTATGTCGCCTTAAGTCTCTCTACATGTCACTGCGTATAAACTGGTTCACGTGGGCACCCACATCCCACATCCCGCTTCCTCTCCACACACGCCAATCCCCTCCCTTATCCTGCTGGGGCTTGTGAAGTGTGTGGTACTGGGAAGTGAACTCAGGGCTTTTGCACTGAGCTACATCCCCACCCTTTTTTATTTTTCCTTTTGTGAAAAGGACTTGCTAAATTGCCCAGGCTGTGTGCACCACCACCCCTTGCTTGGAGGCACAGTAATTGATGTCACACTGATGATGTCATGGTGCTTGCGTTTTGCCCCTGGCCCAAGAGGAAAACTGCTCTACTCAACATAGTTTTAAATGCCTGCTCATTGTAGATTAGAGCAGCAAGAAAACACTGAATAAGCTGAACAAGGTACCCAACATCAAGACCCCAGAAACAGGCAGAGTGCTTAGGTTTAGAGAGGAAAGGCCAGGGGATAAGAGTGGTACAGCTTGTATCTAGATGTCCCTCCAAAATTTCATGTGGTCATAGGTAGGGCTTCTTGGAGGTGACTGGATCTAGGATGTGTGAATATGGATTAAGGGTGTGCAGTACCTAAATTAACCGCCTACACTGGTTTAGCATAGTTGTGGATGTGGATAATAGGAAGGCCCACCCTAGGTGTGGGTGGCACCAACCAATAGGCTTGTAACCTATTGGATAGAATAAATAGGGAAAACAGAACGAAAGCTCATTCTGTTCTCACTCGCCTGCCCTTCCACGAACTGCTTCCCCTCTGCCAGGCCAGCCTGCCTTGGAGCCAGCCAACTATGGACTGAAGCCTCTATAAACTATGAACTAAAACAAACCTTTCCTTCTTTAACTTTTTGGGTGTTGGGTATTGTGTCTCAGCAACAAGAAAGTAACCAAGACAGACAGCAAGTAAGAGAGAGGAGAGAGTAAACTAACCCACCAGCCATCCACTCCATCCACACAGCCGTCCCATCAAGCTACCAATCGGTCACTCTGCAGAGCACTAATACAAGCACACTGCATTTACTCATTCAAAAGCAGACATCAATTGCCTACCATGTGCTTAGTACGTGCCTGTCCACAAAAACCAATGAGTAAGTAAAATCTGTATTCAGAGATTTCACTTTGAACATCTGCAGATATTGTAACGAGGTCCAAAGTGAAAGAGAATCATGCAATTTTAAAAAGTGGGTCCACTCATACCCGTAATCCCAGCTCTTGAGAGGCTGAGTTCAAGGCCAGACTGAACTACATAGCAAGACCCTGTCTCAAAAAAAAAAAAAAAAAGAGTCCGAACTCAAACAAATGACATTGGGTGCCTCTTAATCCATGGGGGGGGGTGGCAAGTTACCGTGGGGGCTTGGGGGGGGGGGGGGGGGGGGGGGGGGTGTCCTTACTAGTTATGCAAACCAAGGAAGGATGGATAAATGGATCAGTCTCAGTAGAGAATGCACAGGCCCCTTGGGGATAAAAGTACAACATCTTACTGCAGATGCCCTGCAGAGGTGTAATAGGGGTCTGTCGCACTGTGAAGGTGTGTCCCTAAGAGCCCCGGATCCGCACAGCTCGGAAGAGAGGGAGACAGTAGCAACCTGACCCTTGTAGGAGAAGAGGTGAAGACCCAGTCTTAAGGCTGAGAGCGCTGTCAGGGTGAACAGGCCAGGAGGCAGAGAAGCCTGGTGGGTGAAGACCTGGGCTCCAGCCAAATGTCTCGGATCTGAGGGTTTGTGAGGGCAGAACCAGATCCAAGCTGGGTATGTAGCTGGGGCTGGGGCTTGGCTCTGAGGGTGATAGCTGAACAGATGAGAATAAGCGGAGTAAATAATTTTGATGCCAGGGTGAGAATTCACACCGGAGAGAACATGCACTCCTCTGTCTGGGACTGGACTTTGGCAGGAGCCTGAACCAGACCTGTGACAGTGACTGTAGTTAGCGGCCAGGAGAGAGCCATCCGTGGTTTTGGAAAAGTGTGGGCTGGGTACTCATGTGGGTAAATTGACATCGCAGAGGATGGAATTTTTATCCCAGTGAGTGGTGCAGCTCAAATGCAGTAAGAATCTTACAACAAAACATTCCAGTCTAAGCTGAGCAGACAGTGAGTGATGTTCGGCAGAACTTGAATGAGAGGGAAAGATATTTTGCTGGCAGCCGTGCCCGGGAACCTCCACCCGGCAGCTGCCCCTCCAGTCCTGAGACAACAACTGCGCGAGAGTCTCCAGGGTCACCTCACTTCCGAGCGCTTCGCAGCGCGCCCCCTCCTGTGTGGCCGGGCTGAGGTTCCTCCGCAGGAGGGGACACTGACTCCCGGAAGGTTCTGGAGCCTGAGCAAGAGCTGTCAGCAGCCCCTCCTGCCGCCTCTCCCAGGCCCGAGGTCCCGAGGAGAAAGGGCCTCCGACCGGCCGCCTTGCCCGACCTCAGGAAGAGGACTGATCTGTGGCTGCTCGGGACAAACCCAGAGCCTGCAGGAACCCCAGTGGCGGTCCCCACTGCCGTGCCAGATGGCGCAGGGAGGGCCGGTGATGTGGGCGGGCCGGAGGTAAAAAGAATTTACCAATAAATGAGGAATATGGGAAAAGCGGGAGCTGATTTAGACCACTGGGTACACTGCCAAGAAGGACAGCAGCGAGGTGGAGACTGGGGTCTTTAGAAGGGAACGAAGACACCGGGAAGGGTCTGAGGTGGCAAACGTCGGTATCTTAGAAATGCATTTTCCTGCTGTTTGTTGGTCTTTTAGGAACACCGTGTTGTTAAGTAAAATTGTATATCAAAGTTGCAAATTGTCAAGGCCTCCGGCTAGGAGGAAGGACAGCTGTCTGTTTCAACCTTTTTAGGGAAAGATACATTAGCTCAGGGGAGGTCAGGAGGGTTCGTTTACTTTTACCTTTTTAGTCCTCATTGGTGCAGTGCTTTATGAGTGTCCAGAGCGTGCTGGGCGGAAACGTGTTGGCCAGGAAGTTTAAATGATGAGCTTTTTTGCTTGGGGGCGCGGTGCTGGGGATCAAACTCAGGGCCTTGTGCTTGCTAGGCACGTGCTCTACCACTGAGCTAACCCCCAACCCCAGCATTTTAACCCTTTGGTCGCCACACCCACCCTCCTCTGCGCGGTGGCGGCAACGTCTGGCTGCACCGAGCTCGCCCCCTCGGCCTGCAGCCGGCGGCCGCTCTCCTCTCCCAACGAGCTCATGCATCAAAGCCGGGGCGGCCGCGCCAGCTGTGAGCCACTCCGCGGAATATCATTATCAGAAGCCCCTCGCTCCCTCGGCTTCCAATGCAGACTCTCGAGCTCCCTGGGGCACTTTTTGAAGAAAGTGCCCTGCACGACGGACATTTGTTATTTTGCGGGCGAGGGCGTCAGGGCTCCGTGGGGACCGGACCAAATCAGCCGTAGCCTCGAGCCGGCAGCAGCCAGGAGCGCCTCTGACACCTAGTGGCGGCTCCGGGAATGACAGCGGCTCCCGCGCTCCCGGGAAGCACTCTGAAGAGCCCAATTCCAAGCATCCGAGTGTTTAAAAATATCCCAAAACAGGACGGGGGGGGGGACACAAATTCTAATCTTCACCAGCTCTTTGGGGCCAAACAAACCGCTACGTCGTGTTTAAATAGCCTAATCCGGAAGGGAAGAAGAAATCGAGGGGAAATGCTGTGATAACGCTTGTCCATCTCAGGATAAAGCTGGGTCGTGCAGAGGACGCGGTCAGAGGTGCCGGAAGGACCCGGCCTCCCAGCGTCCGTCCCCTGACTCAGGAGTGAGGCCTACATGTCCTCTTTGAGGCAGTACTTGGACTAGCAAGAAAATGGTAGTATATGTAAATGCATACCTATAAACGTGTTTTTCAAGCAATGTAACTCAGGAATACATAACACAATTTTTGTTACTATTCCATAATCTAGTTCTCTCATCAGCCTATCCCGCAGGTTTACTCTTCATTCTTAGGACAAAGGGTGCGGGGCAGGGGGCTAGCATTCCTCTGGGATGGCAGGACCTTACAGGAGGATTTGGGGCGGGTTCCCCTACCATCTTGGTCAGATGCCTTCCGGTCGCGTCTCAGACACTGCCGATCTAGACAAGCAAGAGGTATGGCCCAGTCCCAAGCCTTCAGGGCCTTCCAGCAGAGTGGACAAACCCATTTCCAAAGTGGGTGCATTTTCCCTCCACAATGGGAGAAGTCATTCATGAGTAGCTTCAGCAGAAACCCCTCCATCCCTGTCCTGTCCCGTCTCGCCAGGACGGCTGCCATAGGACAGGCTAGCTCAATGTCCTGAAAAGCCTCAGTGTTAGGGCCTCTCCAAGCTCTCCCTCTCACAGCAACAAACCCAAAAGGGAACTTGGGACCCCCCTATAAAGCCCGCAGCAGGCTCGTGGCCACACACTTCTATGTTTGAGTTCTGACTCCACCACTTAAAGGCCAAATGACTTTGAGCATGTTATTAAATTTTCCTGAGCTGCGAGTCTTCATCTAGAAGATAAAACTAACAGCAACACCTCCCATATCAGGATGAGTCGAGGTTAAGTGAGACAACACAGGCAGGTATCTCTGAGAAGGCTCTGGGCCTCACGGGTGCCGCTCCCACCTCCTGTTCCCCCCACACCTGCACCATCTGCCCAGCCCAGCTTAGCTGAGCAGCCCAAGCCTCAAAGCAGAGTGAGAAGAGAAGAAGGGCCTGACACAGAGTCCAGCCCCATCGATGACTCAGGGACATCGCTGTTTGGTACAGCAGCAGGCCATATGGCCCCAGCCCACAGCCTCAGCACCCACAGGTCACCCGGAGCCGCTGGCCAATCAGCAAAAGGTTCAACCAACTGGCATCACTGAACACCCACCACACCCCAGTCCCTCTACTATTGTGCATATATTATCTAATTTTACCGCTGTCCCTCCTGATGTGGGAGGTACTGTTATCAGCTTCATCTTCCAGATGTAGAGTTAGAGCTCAGAGAGGCTAAGCAGTGTGCCCTGAATCACACAGCCGGTAAGTGACAGAGCAGAACTCCATGGGAGGCCGCCTCAGCATACAGCAGCACTCTGCTCCCTCTGCCCCACACGAGGTCAGCTCCCACGGAGAGGTGGCCACTCTTCCGGGTAGGACAGGAGGAGCCTGGGCCTCACCTGGGCCACAGCCTCGCAAGGCAGCAGGGAGCGGGGCGCCTGCTGCAGGAGGAGAAACCCCCCTTCCCCCGGGAGTCAGAGCAGAGCCCTTCAGACATCTGCCCCAGCTCCTCTGTTCAGTGGCAAAGAATGAGTCTGAGAGGCGGGAGGAGTGTGACCACCACACAGCGAGGACCACTACGCCGGGATCAGGACGCAGCTCTGAACACGAGCGGCCGCCTCTTGGTGTTTCTGAGCCCCAACCACCTTTAGCATCACCCAGAGCTTTGTTTTCCTTTTCTTAGTCCCCCTCACCCATTTTTGTTTTGTATTCTTTTGTTTGTTCCCAATGGTAGCTAAGAACGGCCACCCTGGGAGATCTTTTTTCAAGTGTTTTGGAGGGAAGTACAATCTTCTGTCCTTTTTAACACTCCCCAGGTGACACCAACCGCCCTTGACTTTCTCTGATTCTTCCTCCTCTGTGTGTGTGTGTGTGTGTGTGTGTGTGTGTTGGAAGCAGAAGGAGCCGCCCTGCCACTCCTCGCTGCCTGCAAAGATGGACAGTTGCAGCCATCTGGGACGCAGGGCGGCAGAGGCCAGGCGGACACCAGGCGGACGCAGGGCCAGGCCCGGCGAGTGGGTGGCTGAAGACCCAGCCAGGCAAGCAGGGCAAGGTGGGGCGCACAAGACCCCACAACAGGGCCGCTTGTCCCATGGGACTTCACTTTGCAAACACAACGTCAAAGATAGAAGCATTAAGAATTTCAGAACAGCAACCACAGAGCATTGGGCCCCACTGGGGAGGGGCCTCCTGAGCTCAGGTTTTGTGTAGCTGCACTGACCCTGACTGGGGTAGTGAGGTAGATTAGGGCTGCAGCGAAACCACCCAAACAACCGGGCAGACTCTGTCAGCCACAGAGACCCGGGCGCACGTGCACAGAGTACAGGATCCAGGCTGGCTCCGTGGTGCCTGAGCGCTGTGCACGGAACCAATCAGAAAAGTGCTATTTTCAGTTCTTCATTTATATCTGGCACAAATCCAAGCTAGTCCTTGATAGGACAATTTAACTCCAGCAGCAGGCCAGCTGAGTTTTTGATAGGACAACCATCCCAGTGCCTTATCTGCGTAAGGAACCAACACAGTGTCTACAGACACAAAAGGTCCCTTTCCCTTGTGGATCTGTTCACTGGCCTGCTCTCACTCTGCAGCATCTACTCCCTTCCACTTTCACTAGATGCACATCCCTGCTACCTTCTCTGTGTCTTGTCCAATTCTTTGTTCAAGACACCAAGAACCTGGGAAGAATTCCCCTGGGACCCACCATCTGGGAACAATAGGACATCATAAAAATAGACAGAAAGGAGACAAGAAAGCCAAGCACTGGCCAGCTGTAGCGGCACACACCCATAATCCCAGAGGCTGAGGCAGGAGGATCGCTGTGAGTTTGAGGCCAGCCCGGGCTATATAGTGATTTCAAGGCCAACCTGAACTACATAGTGAGGCCCTGTCTCAAAAGAAAAAAAAAGCTGCATGGTGGTACACACCTGTAATCCCAGCATTCTTGGGAGGCTGAGGCAGGAGATTCAGAAGTTCTAGCCCAGCCTGGGGAACTTAATGACTTAGCAAGGCCCTGTCTCAAAATAAAAAAGAACTGAGGATACAACTCAGTGCTACAATGGCTCAAACCCCAGCAGTGCAAAAAAAGGAAGGAAGATGGGTAAGGAAGAAGGGAGAGAGAAGGAAAATCATAATTTCAAAAACATACTTTTTCCCATGATGAATATAATCATTATATACTACAAACATATATTAATAAAAATTTAAAAAGTGTACTTTTTATTGTACTTTTAAGAAAACTGCAACTTCAGACGTGAAGTTACCCAAGGTTACCCCTATCCACCCTCCCTGTCCATGCTCTCGGCCCGTTTATCTTCCTTGGGTTGGTTGGTTTAGTATTTTTCTTCCAGGTCCATCATGCCCAAACCCCTTAAAGATACTATTAGTCCCTAAATTAACCTAGCTGATAAGGTAAAGGGGAACAACCTGAACTTAAGATGAAGAAACAAATTCAAAAGGTTCAAAGAATGTTTCTAAAGAAAACATCTTGGATCACCCATCCTAAAGGATCTCCCGCTCTCTCTCCCGTTCTCTCTCTCTCTCTCTCTCTCTCTCTCTCTCTCTCTCTCTCTCTCTCTCATCACAGACACACTCTGCTTTCTCTGAGTATAATTCTTTTAAGTCTACCTAATAAAATCTGCCCCTGCCTCTTACCTCTTCAGCTCCCAAAGTTCGTCACTGGAGCTTAGAAGGTCCCGAAGTCCAGGGGTCAGGCCGGGAGGGGCCCATGGAGTCCGTGACGGCTGCTGACACACAAGCAGCAGCAGCCCACACAGCGAGATGAAGACCATGAGGCCAAAGAGGGACAGCGTAGCTCCAGGGCAGAAGGCAGGCCAGCAGGGCCATTCCAGGTCTTGTGAGACCTGGGGCTCAAATGGTTTAGTCCCAACTTTAAGAAAAAGAAAACAAAATTGGATACAAAAGTGAATATTTAGTTGGGAATCCCGAAAGTAAATGGTAATGGTACACAGTCCTCTTGGCTCGCCTCTGCCATCTGGGTTTTCTCGAATTCCTGACTAAGTGCTTTCTGACCACCTCTTCACGTGCTGACTTTGTAGTCACAACTTTGAGAGAAAACACAGAAGTAACTTAATCTTCCTCCAGGGTAGCTGATCTGAGTGTGCCTTCTACTACAGAGAGTTTAGAAAAGGTCCCCTCATTTTTGTAAGCAGATGCTGATACTGTCCTGCGCACTTCTAGGACTGCTGTCTGAAATCTTCAGAGTGTTTCCTTTACGAAAAAACTGCAAGTTTTCAGGGCATTTCCCATCATGTGTACATTTTGACTAGAGCTAAATGCTGAAACGGCCTGTGAAGAGATGACAGTCAATCACCCAAGTTTTCATCTTTGTGCAGCTTACTATGAGGTTTGTGTTCATTTACTTGTTGGAAGAGAATTTCCTTTTTTATCAGTGCAGTGGAAATAAGATACAGACACAAAAATTTTTTCAATAGGACTTTTTTCTAGGTACTTAGGATTTACGCACAGGGAGACGACCAGGCAAAAGCCAGGAGCCTTTATACCTCAATCCCTGAGCACCAATTTTATGGGTACTCCTAATATATGAGTCTGATCAAAGATATCCCAATTGAATTTTGATATTTTATGCGCCTCTCCCCACCCCGCTTCCCCTTCTTCTCCCTCTTTTCAAGTCCTGGGGCTTGAACCTAGAGTTTCATGCATTCAAATCTCAACCACTGAGCTACACCCAGCCTTGCTTTCTGTCTCAAAGTCACAACATACAAAGTCAGTCCATTTACATTCCCCTTGAGTCATAAAACTTCCGCCTGTCTGACATATTTGTGTTTCCTCCTTTCTATTTTCCTCATCTATACAGTGGTTGAGTCGGTAAACCAACATAATACTGACATAATAAATAGTTTAGAAAACACGCTTTTTCCCCCACTTCTCTTAGTCTACTTGGCGTAGACTTTCACTCTTTGTATAAAATTTTGGACGCGTGACACTTCAGATTTACTCTCCGTCCGTTGACCTCAGCCCCTGTTCTATTTCAATGCTCAGTTGAGACTAATTTAAAGTTGCGGCTCAAAGTGTAGACTCTGCCATTTCTCCCAAGGAACTTTCAGTGGGAAAGGACATGAGAGACCTGTGCAGTGTGGAGTGATGTGGCCCCCTGGAAACAAAAGCTATGTATTTTTAATTTATTATTTTTGTTTTCTTAACAGTGTGAGCTCATATTGATTTTTTTTCCAATCTAGTTCTAACAATAGTGTTTCTGCACAAATTCCTAATTCTACAACTTTTTCTCTTATGCTAAAAAGTCACATCTTTGTCATGCATAAGTTCTAAAATAACATTATGCTATTATCCAATTAGCCAATAAATCATCCCATTATCAATTATCTAATAAAGTTTTTCTAGTATTTATTTTTTGTTTTTCAACTTCATTCCACTAAAGATTTGAAAAAAAACTCTTTGCTATAGAATCATTCTTAATCTCTCACTCTGACTCTACAACTCTTTATTACATAGATATTTGAGTCTGCTGTTTTCTGTTGTTCTCAGGTTAAAGGCCCTGACATCAGAATGGCACATCGGCACTGGTGGCTCCAGGAGAGAGGGCTTCCCTGCTGCAGGAGGGCAGAGAAGACCGTGGTGCCCTGGTGGCTGAAAGTCTGTCAGGTCCTCATCGATGGACAAGGTCAAGATTGGAGTTCTGGCTAAGTGCACCAATTTTGCTCCCGGTCATTGAGTTACTGAAGCTCTCTTACCCATATTACTTATTATTTTCACAAGTTCTGGGTTTCTTTCTTTTTAAACTTTGTTCTTGTCTTTCGAGTTTTTAAATTTATCTTGCTCCTTTTTTTTTTGAGTTGTACTATAAGCTCTCCCTCCCTTTGTAATAGTCAACATTCCCTTAGCTTAAAGCAATACATCATGTGGTGTATTTTTACATCAAGTTTCACAGGGACTAATCAAAATGGTTTTGCCCATTTGTAGAAACTTAACTCAACTGTCAAAGTTCTCAGTTTTCTCACAGGAAGCTAAGATTCTCTATGATTAGCTGAGAGATACACCTGGAAACGCTTATGTTAGGCTCTTTACCTGAGCTCTCCTTTTGATTTACAGATCAAAATTCAGAATTTTCCTCACGTGTATTATTATTGTTCTTTTTTTTTTATTTTAAACCAAGAGCATGTATTGGTACATTCTACATACATTGGTCACATTCATTACATTTATTCTGTACCTATACATGGTGCATCTTGGTTTATTATTGTTCTTATTTCAATTAGAGGTGTCATTTTATGAGCGTGTAGAACACTATAGTCTCAGAAAGCTTTGGGTTTTTTGGGTTCTTTTTTCCTTTTTTTTTTTTTGTGCGAGGGATTGAACTCAGGGCCTTGTGCTTGCAAGGCAAGCACTCTAACCACTGAGCTAAATCCCCAGCCCTTCACAAAGCTTTGGAAAACACAATTACCAATTACCTTAATTTTCTAGAAAATTCGAAGTTCCCAAAGCCAAATAAGAATATCATAAAATACAACCAGTTAAAATTTAAATTAAAAATATATAGGGAGATATAACAAAGAATAACACGATTTTTTTATTGATGCACCAGATTTTTTACCTTTACACCATTCTCACAAAGTTAAAGTGGAAACCTTTTACATAATTCTACCACTTATAGATCATGTAAGTTCTAATAGAACCAGTTCATAAAAGACAGCATTTATAGTCCACACTTAGCTCACGCCATCACGTTTAGGCTGCAGCTGCTCAGGCTCAGTGGAGAAATCCAAATCTTGCCTGGAACCAACTTGGCCATGCCTCGAACTCCTGCTTCAGCACTCTGCAAGTGCCATGTTTATGACTTCCGAGAAAGCTTCAAATTCAAGGCAAACTGGTATCATCTGGTTTCAATCAGTGAACTATAATGCCTTTCTTAAATGTTTATTGGAACCAAAAGAAACCTCAAATAGCAAAAGCAATTCTGGGCAACAAAAGCAAAGCAGGGGCCATCACAATCTCTGACCTAAAACTGTACTACAAAGCTACTGTAATAAAAACAGCATGGTACTGGCACAAAAACAGACCCCAGGACCAATGGAACAGATTAGAAGATGAAGAAACAGGTCCAAACACTCTCAGTCACCTTATCTTTGACAAAGGGGCCAGACAACCTCACTGGAAGAAAGACAGTCTCTTTAACAAATGGTGCTGGAAAAACTGGCTTTCCACATGCCGAAGGTTAAAACTAGACCCGTGTCTTTCCCCGTGTATTAAGCTAAAATCAAAGTGGATCAAAGATCTAAATATTAAAACAGAAACACTGAATCTGGTGGAAGATAGAATAGGTAGAACTCTTTTTTTTTTTTTTTTTTTTTTTTTTGTGGTGCCGGGGATCGAACTCAGGCCCTTGTGCTTGCAAGGCAAGCACTCTAATCACTGAGCTAAATCCCCAGCCCCAGAATAGGTAGAACTCTTGAACACATAGGTGTAGGCAAGGACTTTATGAACAAATCCCCAGTTGCCTGGGAACTATCACAAAGAATCAACAACTGGGACCTGATCTTATTAAAAAGCTTTTGCACAGCAAAAGAAACTACCAACAGAGCAAAGAGACAACCCACAGAGTGGAAAAAAATTTTGCTAGCTATTCCTCTGACAAAGGACTAACATCTTGAACATATAAAGAACTCAAAAAAAAATCAGACCCCCCAAATTTAAAGACCCAATCCAAAAGTGGGCAGCTGAAATAAATACACACTTCTCAGATGAAGAAGTAGAAACAGCAGATAGACATAAGAAAAAATGTTCAACACCACTGGTCATTCGAGAGATGCAAATTAAAACAACCCTGAGATTCCACCTCACTCCACAAAGAATGGCTATTATCAACAAATCAGACAATTACAAATGCTGGAGGGGCCATGGAGAAACAGGAACACTTCTCCACTGTTTGTGGCAGTGTAGACTGGTGCAACCACTATGGAAATTAGTGTGGAGATTCCTCAGTGAATTAGGACTAGAGATTCCATTTGACCCAGTTTGATTCCACCTCTTGATATCTTCCCAAAAGAATTAAAAGCATCATACCACAGCAATATATGCACATTCATGTTTATAGCAGCACAGTTTGTAATAGCAAAATCTTGGAAACAGCCCAAATGCCCATCAACAGCAGAATGGATAAAGAAAATGTGGTTTTCTTATACAATGGAGTACTACTCTGCCATAAAGAATGATAAGCTTGAGATATTCTAGGTAAATGGATGCATTTTGAGACCATACTCTCAAGTGAAATAAATCAGACACACATGTTTAAATACCACATTGTTTCTCTGTGAGAAACTGAAAGTGTAAATAAAGACTAAAATGTATTATATTGGGAAAGGAAAGAAAATGTCCAAATGGGAAAAGGAACAAGGGAAGGAGAAAGGAACAGAGGGACAAGAGAAATAAGAAATGGAAGGAAAAAATGGAAACACAGCTTTTGTAAATAGGGAGGGAGGAGGGGGTGAGGAGAGGGGAATGGGAAAAAAAGAAGCAACAAGATATATCATGTATAGGTACAAATCCCCTATGAATGCTATCACTATGTACATCTAAAATGTACCATTAAAATTAAAAAAAAAAGAAAACATCAAATATCAGGGTACCTAGGTAAAACGAACATCATTCACTAGATCAGAAACCAGATAATAAACATCACCGTTCTAGTAAAGAATCTCAAGACGCTGCAGACATCCTGAGAAAGGAGCAAACACTCCCATTGGGCCTAATTCTATAACATTATTGCCAACACAACACACGTGTTGAAGTTCCATTTCCTATAACACAGAAAAGTTAGGGGATACACAGTAAAGGTACACAAGTTAATAAAATGTTGTGACAAATAGAGTTCCATTACTCTAATCAGGCCATTACAATTCAGCACTCGATCTGTAAGGGTACATTCACTAAGAGAGAAGGTAACATTACATTTATCAATATATGAGCATCCTATTTGAGGTAGCGTAAAATAATTGTCCTTTACAATAGGTAAGACATGAATAGCGCAAAGGATTTTGATTACTTGTGGACAGAAATATACTATTGTCTCATAGCATCAAGTGTAATTTTAGATGACATTATCATATGTAGTTACATTAACTATTTCACATGGTTGTGAAACAGGAAAAGAGAAGTTAGCTTGTTTTCTTGTTCTTGTAGCATTGTTCACCATCATCCCAAATGTCGTTGAGAGGCTTGTCATAGTCCAGGAGTCCAGGATGCGATAGGACAAACTGTCAGAACACAGAAGAAAATCTATTCACATAAAAAGACATGATTAGCAGGCAACATTATAGGATATTCGTTTCCAGGCATCATAACCGCTGTAACATTATTATTTCCCTTTGTTATGATTTTTTTCCCCTCTGTGTGGGATCAGTTGGGTGCCTTCTGATCCACACTTTAGTTCTTTCTTGTAATTTGTCAGTGGAACTAAAACCACCAACACAAGTGGCTATCTCTGGTGGAGTGGAAACTTGTTCTCAGGCCACTTATTTCATTGGAATGATCAGCAATTGAGCAATTCTCTCATTAGGCACAAAATGTAGGGTGTTAGGAGATACAGTGTGTAATAAAACTTTTATTTCTCCTATATAGTCAGAATCAATAATTCCTTCTATAATTTTATTCCTTTCCAAGCCAAACTGGATCACAGTGTTATTTGCCCAGAGTGAACTTTAGGGAGTTGCATACCAATACCAGTTATACATAATGTTTGGTTTCCAGGATCTATCTAGATTTCTTCTATACTGTTCAAATCATTATCCGCAGACCTAAGAGTTCCCCGAAGGGAATGGTGGCCTGTGGATGTAATGACCACCACTTCACAGAATATTGTATCATCATCTTGGCCAATGGGGTACTCTCCCCAAGGGTCTGCTATTTAATTGTTGAAAGACCATAAACAAGTTGTCTTTCCAATTAGCGTAAGAATCATTACTCAATTTCTAAATTTTTTTTTGTAACCCATTCATCTTTTCAATAATCCGGCAGCTTGACGATAATAAGGGATATGATAAAGCCATCCAACATTGTGCTCCTCACAATAAAGGTCGATTAACTTACCTTAAAGTGGGACCCACTGTCACTCTGTATCTGCATTGGGTTACCATAATAGAAACTAATAACATCTGTGGTCTTACAAGTGTTTTTCTGAGTGGCATGCTTGTATGCACAGGTGACTAGGACTCCGGAGAATGTATCCACCCAGGTGCATATGAATTTGCACCCTTTAGACATAGGTAAAGGCCCAATAAAATCAATTTGCCAAATTTGAACTAGGGCTTTTAACTTTCCTCTGATTATCCTTAGTTTGTTTCAGTATAGACAAAGGGATCCTAATGCCTCGGTCCGGTGCCCACCTGTGCATAGCAGCAGCGCCTAAGTGTCCTGAGTGACGATGTATCCATTCCACTAATGTTAGCTTGTTGTTCACGGGAAGGCTGGCAGTCGCAATAGTGGCTAATGAGTCTGCTTTAGCATTATACTCAGGCTCCCTAGAATTCACCTGTGCATGTGCATCTACATGAAAAACAGATACATTAGTACGTGACAATGATTCTCAAATTTCTTTCCATAATTCATTTCCCCATAATAGCTTATCATGAATTCTCCAGTTATTATGTCGCCACATAGATAGCCAAGTGGCTAATCCATTTGCGACAGCCCAGGAGTCAGTAAAAACCTGACATTATTTTCCTTTTTCATACACAATGGCTTGATAACCCACCTGTAGTTCAGCAAACTGACTACTCTTTCCTTTTCCCATTGTTTCCGAGATCATACCAGTAGTAGGATTAAAAGATATAGCCTTCTAATATCGATCTTGCCCAATATATTTAGCAGTCCCATCTGTAAACCAAGCATGCTGTTTTCGTTCCTGGGTCAAATCATCATATCCGGTATTCCAAATAACAGGGGAATTTTCTTTTGGTAACTGCTGTACTGAAAATGAAGCTATTGGGCCAACAGGTGATTGGAATACTAGTTCATGTAAACACATTATTCCAGTAGGGCCTGCTTTGGCTCTATTTTGAATATACCATTTCCATTTTATTGTATTAGATTAAGCCCAATAGGCCACCAAAAACTGACGCTGAAATGGAGTATAGGTCACTCCTGCACTAGGAAGTTTCCTTGACCAAAATCCTGAAGGGACCCGTTCACCTTCTTGTTTCTGCCAAAGGCTCCAGCTAGCATACACATCTTCAACTGCTACCTGCAGCTCCACAGGTCCTTCTCTTACAGGCCATAAACCTAAAGCAGTTTGGATTGCTATTTTTGCTTCTTCAAAGGCTTTATTTTGTTTTTGCCCCATTCAAACTCATATTTTTTCCTAGTCACCTTATATAAGGACTGTAATATCTTTCCTAAATGGGGAATATGACCTCTCCAATACCCAAATAACCCAATAAATTTTTGAGTTTTCTTCTTAGATTTGGGAGCTGCAAGGTCTAATATGGCCCATTTTGCTTCAGGGGCGATTTCTTTATGTCCCTGATTCCAATAAATTCCTAAAAACTTAACAGATTGACTAGGCCCTTGTATCTTGGAGAGGTTTATTTCCTATCCTTTAAATTAAGAGTTAATCCTTTTACTATATCAATATCAGTTATATACTCAGTTATGTACTCAGTTATGTACTAAGACAACTGGATATTCCTTTTTAGGTAAGGTTCCAATTTTCAAAGGCAATTTAATTTGCTTTGCTTCAATTTCTTTACCACTCGGTCCAGTTATTGTAAAAGGAATGCCATGCTTAAATTTGCTTTATTCATTTACTTATTTATTTAACTGATTTTAAAATTTAGTCTACCATTAAACTATGTGAATCACAAACAGTTGGGCTAATGCCATGAATGTCTACCCATTTATAAGGTGACCCAAATAGAACATACATTTTAAGATTTATTTAGAAACATACATAGCTTATGTCATATAAGGCCTTTATGTTCTCAGATTCTAAGACCTTTATTTGTAAGTCTCACGTAACTTTGAAGTCTCTTAAAGGAGAGCTGAGACCTGGGAAGGACCGACTGACAGGGTCAGGGCTATAGTCCCCTTATCTCTTGAGTACTGCCATACCAACGTACAGAAATCCTTCTATAATTGCAGCCTCCACAAGCTTTTCTTCAACATACAGTATTTCAATCTGCCAGCCCTGTCATCATTCCTTTTTTATCCTTCTAGCAGAGCAAAACTTTTATCATACAAAACCTTTTCATATCAAGAACATATACATCATATACATTTCCTATAGCCTGTATATTTGCTCATCTTATTTATCATAAACTTTTCATAGCAAACATGTTAGCAGCCCTTCGTATTTCAAAGCGTCCCTTTCTCCTGTTTTTTTTTTTTCTTTCTTCTATTCAAACTTCATTAAATCTGAGGAGGGATATAACTCCAGGGGTGTGAGAGCAGAGGGCTCTACCTCCTTCACTTCTACTTTGTTAGCTTTCTTTATATCCTCCTCATACATTTGTCATAAATCCCTTGTGGGCAAGTTGTTTATTTTTTCCCAGGGGACTCCAGCTTTCAGCAAAGCCTGAAACATTCCCTTTCTTGAAACTCTACTAATATCCCCTAAGTTAACATTCCTTGAGACAGGAGGAGCAGACTTTGCCTTCTCTTTTAATCCCCCTATATCTCCTAATTGAGCCATTTTCTCTAAAACCATGTTTAAAGCAGTCCCAGTATCAGCTAACAACAAAGTCATCATTAAATGTTTGTAAGCAGGAGAAGCTGTTTGAACCACAGAATTACGATGAGACATTGACACTCTTTGGTCCAAATAAGCATTTGCCTCTCCTATAAGCACATTTTTCAATAGGTATGCAGTAGGCCCCAGCCGCACCGGCCAGTGATACATAATTCTTTCCCTTTCTGTACCAGCACAGTTTGCAACACTTCAGCAACCCGCAGTGGGCTAGCCTGGCACAGTTTATCAGCCCAATTCTCACTAAAACCAGTACTATCAGCCCATTCCTTGGCTAAGGCAGAAAATTGTAAATCCTCTCATCCAGGAACATCGTGAGTCACACGTTTAACATTTGCTTTTCTTCTAGAAAAGAGAGGCATCTTTTCTCCTTTTATTCGCGAATCCTGCCGACAACGCCAATTTGTAACAGCAAGGGGGTAAATGCTTGCTGTCGCCGTGCATGGACTTGCTGTTTTAGGGCTCGATTTGCAGAGAAGGAGACAAGATACCACTCACAAATATTAATGAAGTTATTTAATAACAATAAAGAAAGTAAGAGAAAAGGGGGAAACTCTAGGAAATCATACCACCAATCCATCATTTCTATCACTGGCAATCACAGCACAGGAGCAGTTCAAGCAGAGATCTAACTTTTGCTAGAGAAGCAGCGCCACGTGGGACGCGAGAAGAAAACAGCAGTCGTGGAGGCTCCGCCAGCAGCAGCCCCCATCCACACACAGAGACATTCAGCAGCCTCAAGGGTGTGAAAGTAGAAAGCAGCAGCCATTGTGGGGGCGCAACAAAAAGGGGGACCAGCAGCCCCCACCAGCACACACAGGAAAAATATCATCAGTTACACGAGCGAAAAAAAATCATCAGCTACATGAGTGAAAACATCATCAGCTACGCGGGCAAAAGAAATCATCAGCAACCTTGGCAGGCGCGAGATAGGGAGAGAAGAGAGAGAAGAGTGAGAGAGAGAGAGAGTGAGAGAGCGCCCCTGGGTGCTGCACCCATAGTTGTCTATGCTCTGCCAAAGGAATGCCCCCCTCCAGGAAATGGGTGTGTGCAAATTTACCTCACGCGTTCACCTCGGGTCTGGCTAGTACCCAGGACATTGCCAGAGTGCATATCAATGTAAAGTCTTTGTTGATAGTAAAACCTTTCCTGCAAGGTTAGCCTGACCTTGGAAGAACAGGCGCACACTGGGAAGGTGAGACCTTTATGAGAACACGAGAATTTGAACCAACTCTCCTTATCCATATAATGAATCTTACAGCATCTAACATGTACCATATACATATTTTAAATCCTTCACTATTTTGCATGATTTCTATTACATTAAAACCATTGTAAATGCAATAATTTTTGTTGTCATGAAACAAAATACCCCCAACTTATAAAAACACAGGAACAGTTATATTCATGAACATTTACATAATAGAGAAATGTACTATCTATATCACAACTTCTATGAGTATCAGGTGACCCCCTTCTCCATTGTTAGGGTTACTTTAATAACAGTGAAACAGGCTCCTATTTATATACAGCTATTTTAATAAAGAATAAAGCGATTGTAAAGCGTAAACTGAATTTTCAAAATAGTCTTTAAACAAATCATTTCAGCTTCATTGCAGCCCTGGTGCCATATGTCCCCTGTGAATCGTGAAAGTAATTAGTGACTAAGCAGCAGCCTACTCCTTTTTACTGGCCAAACTGTCGGCATTAGCAGATTTGGGGAAGCTAAATTAGTGGTGCCGTATTATGTACTAGCAACCAAATTCAAGAAATGACATCTAGAACATCGGGGCATTTATGGTGGTCCTCTTTTGAATGGAAAATGATTTTTTAAATGACTCATCAGCCAAAGAAAATAGCGGCCCCTCCTTCCTTACGCCCCCTGGCACCCCCCAGAAACCCAGCTCCCGCCTTTCACTGCGGCGTTCAGAACCACGTCCCGGCCCGAGGCCCAAGTTCTTCCTTTTGAGACTTTTTTTCTTCTCTGACCCAAAGTTAAACTCCTTCACAGGCTGAAACTTTTGGAAAAGTAAAGAAAAAAGGAATTAAGAAGAAGGAAGGGAGGAAAGGAGAGAGAGATGGAGGAAAGTGGTGGACAGAGAGAAAGGAGAAAAGAATGAATTAGGAAAGAAAGACAGGAGGGAGGGAGGAATAAAAGAAAATAGGGGGAAGCAGAGACTTATTCATTCCAAAACAATCCAGTTCATACACTATTGAATTCCAACCCACACAGAAGTGCCTCCTCTATGACTAAAATTCAATAAACTATATTCCATAATAATAAACAGCAAATCTAATACATTTCAGACTTTTTACCATTTATAAACTCACTATTTGTTGGAAGGGCATATTTCCAAGCAGATGATACCCTGATGCCTCTGAATATTCCTTTCAATTTGATACATTCAAAATGTTCAGTTTAAACCTTCCAATTTTTCCTAAGTGGGGAAAAAAAACCCTTTACCTGAAAAAGAGATTATCTCATAAGTTAAAGCTGAGAAGCTTAAAGTTACTTGTATTTCAATTTCAGCATCTACTTGTTGCCATCTACTAAATTAAAAATTTTATTTAAAATACAGTAATAGGTGGACATGCCGGCACATGCCTGTAATCCCAGCACTCGGGAGGCTGAGGCAGGAGGATCATGGTAAGTTCAAGGCCAGCCTGAGCTACACAGTGAGTTCAAGACCAACCTAGATCTTCAGTGGGAGGCTTGAGCTTGCAGGTCAGGCTACTTCCTGGTGCGGATCTGCCCTGGCTTGGCCTGCGCACCAGCAGGGTGAACGTGAAATAAGGTGGGAAACATCTTGCACTGAAAGCACTGTTACCTCTCTCCCTCAGTGTTTTTTGTTGTTGTTGTTTTGGTGTTTTGTTTTGTTTTGTTTTTCTTTTCCCATTTCTCTTCTGATCCAAGCCATCACTATCTGGTCAAGCCAACAATACCCACACCACTAAGGAACTTTTAGAGACATAAACTATAAGGAGACATGGGTGGGATCCCCCAGAGAGCTGCAGTCTGACAACTGCCCCCAGACTCCATACCTGGAGGCCAGGATCAACATAATACCCAGCACTGACCACTGCAGGCTCAGTAGGGCAAACGAGCACAGAATCAGGTTTTGGCCTGTGCCCCCCACAGAGTGGTGGCCATCAGAGAAATCCCACTGTGTGTGTGTGTATACATAATATATGTATATATTGGTTTTGTTTCTCCTTATTTTCTCTTTCTCTTATTCATCCTGATACCTGTCCAATACATTCTCTTGTCTACATATTCTTTCTTGTTTTTGTTGTTTTGATTTTTACTTTTATTGACTCCTGCTTGGCTCATATCTTTCCTTCCTTAAGCAAATGCTGTTTTTCTTTTTCTTCCTGTTTTCTCTCTCCTTTCGCTTTTTCATATGAGTAAATATTGTATAGAATCTACATGGTTTGACCCACTACTATCACCTTTCACTGTTTGTAAACTATCTACTCAAGTTTCCCAAAGCATAAGTAACATCCTATTGTAAATTGTACATCTATTAGAACTTTCCTCATTACCTCTATACCTTTTCTGATCCCTCATTATCCCTGCTACAAGCAGGGGGGAAAAAATCACTCTACTAACAAAATACCCACTACATGCAAATTCCTGGTTTATATTGGATTCTGCTTTATGATGGTGTAGACCTTGCTCTTATGGTTAAAGATACAAAGTTAATTTCTAACACAGTCAGTCAATTTCATGAATGTAATTGATGCTATTGTTAATGTACTAGTGTAATGAGTGTGCCATACAGGCTATAACCAGTTGTACATTCTCATATGGTAATACTGTAATTATCT
Organism: Hystrix cristata; assembly: GCA_004026905.1. NCBI lineage: Eukaryota > Metazoa > Chordata > Mammalia > Rodentia > Hystricidae > Hystrix > Hystrix cristata. Next base: position 34,911 of record PVJO010018562.1, read on the forward strand.
GAGGTAATAATCATTAACATAATCCAGGGTCTTGAGACAACCATGAGAGCCAAGAATCACATATGCCTAGAAGACACTGAACAAACAGGACTCTCCTAAAAAGTATTGACATTTGTCTTCAAGCAACCTCCCATAATCAAAATATAAAAATCAGCACTGAAACTAAAAGGGGGGAAATACATATAAATACATTAAAAAAAAAAAAAAAGAAAATGTCGAGACCCAGAAGTAAAATACAACCCTAGACCCCCAGCTCATCCAGAACAAATCCAGAGGACAATGAAATAGAGGAAATTGGAAAACACTCAACCAAACTTTCAGAAATGATAGCAGCAGAAGTTAAAAAAAACAGATGGATGAGGTTATAGAGAACATCAGATTAGAAATAATTGGCCAAGTTAAGTCAGAGATGACGATCATAATGAAAGACCTGCTTAGTGAATTTAGAGTAGACACAGATAAAAAGACAGAGGAGCTTAGAAAAACAATGGAAAACTTGACCACTCAATTCAGGAAAGAAATGGAACCCATGAAACAGATCCAAACAGATATCCAAGAAATCAAAAACTGTCTTGAAAGTATACTCAGTCGATTAAATGAGAGTGAACACAGAATCTCAGAACTAGAAGACAGGACTGCACTTTATGACCATGAAAAGGAAAACTTCTTAAAAATAACTAGAGTCTATGAGAAATCACTACAACAACTGCAAGATGATGCAAAGAAGAACAATATAAGATTGATTGGAGTGAAGGAAAAAGGAGACAGTGCAAAGGATCTAAGAAGATTATTCACAGACATAATGACAGAAAACTTCCCAAGCATGAGAAGACAACTTGACATACAGATAAGTGAGGCATATAGAACCCCAATTACCCACAACAAAAATCAATCTACACCAAGACATATCACAATCAAGATTCCATAAATTCAACAAAAGAACAGAATACTGAAAATTGTTAGGGAAAAAAACCAAATCACCTATCAAGGTAAACCCATCAGAATCACAGCAGACTTCTCAACACAAACCCTTAAATCAAGGAGAGCTTGGAGCAAAATATTTCAAGCCTTAAAAGAAAACAATGTCCAACCCAGATTGATGTACCCAGCTAAACTATCATTCAGATTCAACAACGAAATAAGATATTTCCATGACAAAGAACAACTGAAGAAATTCATGACCTCCAAACCACCTCTACAAAATATTTTGAAAGATGTCCTAGAAAAGGAAACTATAATTACAAGGACACTAATAAATAATAATCCACTACGCAAGACACACAGTGAAATTGAGGTGAAACACAGAACAAACAACGGAAAAGATCTATGACAAAGATAAGTCAGTACATAACAGCTGTAACCATCAATGTAAATGGTCTCAACTCACCAATCAAAAGAAACAGACTAGCAGAATGGATCAAAAAACAAGATACATCAATATGTTGCATACAAGAGACACATCTAACCCAAAAGGAAATTCATAGACTGA
>PVJO010018563.1:0-36419 GCA_004026905.1 Hystrix cristata
GAAAAGCAGAAAAGCAACAGGGGAAAGAGAGGGGAAAGGGAAAATATGGAAAATGATGAATGAACCTGCTGTAAATAGGGAGGGAGGGAGCAGAGGGGAGGGGCAGGGGAGAGGGGGGAGAACCAAGATACATCATGTATAGGTACAGAATAATTGTAATGAATGTGACCATTGTATGAAGAATGTACCAATACATGTTCTTGGTTTAAAAAAAAAACCTAAAAAAAAAAAAAAAACAAAAACAAAAAGAAGGGCAGTTCTTGCCCCGCCCCACCTCCTGGTAATCCCTAATCAACTTTTTCTATATGAATTTGCCTACTTTGAATATTTCACATAAGGAGAATCACACATTTGTCTTTTTGTTTCCAATTTATTTTATTAGCATAATGTTTTCAAGGCTCAATCACATTGTACTGTGCATCAGAACTTCATTCCTCTTAATGGCTAAATAATATTCCACTGTATGTACAAGAGATACTGTATTTTATTCATCCATTCATCTGTTGATGAGCAGTTGAGTTGTTTTCACATTTTGGTTATTGTGAACAATTCTGCACTGAACATTGCATTGCCATACAAATATCTGTTTGAGTCACAGTTTTCAACTTTTTTTACTACGTACCTCAGAGTAAAATCATTGGGTAACATGACAAGCTTCTTTTTTAATTTTCCTTTTTTTTCTGCAGTACTGGGGATTGAATCCAGAGCCTTCACACTGAAAAACATCCCCAGCCCTTTGTTTATTTTTTTTTTATTTTGAGACAGGGTCTTACTATTTTTATTCTGATGCAACCTCAGGTGGAAAGAAGAAATAATGGAAACTGGAGTAAAGGCCATTCTCAAGCCTGAGCTTGACTTTATGATCCTTCTGCCTCAGCCTCCCAGAGTGCTGGAATTACAGATGTCCACCACCACATCTAGCTTACATTAAGCTTTTTGAGGAACTGTCAGAATGTCTTGCACAGCAGTTACACCTTTTTACATTTTCACCAACAGTGCATGTATGTGATAAACAGTAAGATGGCTCTCATCACATACCACGCCCTTAAATTTGGATTTCCCAGCCTTCACAACTCTAAGTCAGTAAATTTCTGCTCTTATTAAATTACCCGGTCTCAGGTATTTTTGTTGTTGTTTTCTATTTTTGGTACCAATATGGAATGTAGGGATACTCTGCCACTAACCCTTTTTAAATGTATTTTTTATTTGGAGATAGATGATGGCACATGCCTGTAATCCCAGCACTCTGGGAAGCTGAGGAGGGAGAATCATAAATTCCAGCCCAGCCTGAGTGACATGTCAAGACATTGTTTCAAAATAAAAATAGTTCTGGGCATGTAGCTCAGTGTGAAGACTCTGGGTTCAAACCTCAGTGCTGTCAAAAAAAATAATAAAGAGGCTTTGGAATTAGATAATTGGTAGAGGCTAGAGCAAATTAGAAGTGAATGCTGGTAAAAGCCTGCATTTTCAAAAAAAATACCTACTATTTTTATTCTGATGCAACCTCAGGTGGAAAGAAGAAATAATGGAAACTGGAGTAAAGGCCATTGTGATGGTTAATCTTGATTGCTAACTTGATTGACTTGAGAGCTATCTACCATATTTCCTCCAAAATAAAACCAGGTCTTATATTAATCTTTGCTCCAAAAGATGCAATAGAGTTTATTTTCAGGGGATGTCTTATTTTTTCTTGTACAACAATCTACATTTATTCATTTATTCATATACAAATATCTACATTTATTCATGTAAAAAATCTACATTTATTCAAACAGTCGTGTCATCTTCTTCTGGAACATCATCATAACGCTCCAAGCCCTGAATTCCAGTCTGAATTTCTTGTGACTCCATTTGCCGTAGAACCACTGGCCCCAATCTCACATGTCCAGCAATAGAGTTCTGCTTAAATGAATATTTCTTGTCCACGTAGCCTGCTCATAATACATTGGCAACATAGCTTTTGGTGATTTTATTCCATGAATTTTTCACCCAAGTCATGACCTCTTCCAGACTAGGCTTCACAAAATTTCCATTAAGTCAAGTGTTAATTGAAGACTTATGAGATAGAAGTGGCAACAAAAATGATGACAGTTAAGAATGATGGTCTACACAAAAGTGATGAAAGATTGAAGGGGCTAAAATTCAGAAAATGTTTCTTTATTTTACCTGAGTGCATTAAGTATGTCCATTACAACATATGACAAGTATGAATTATGAAGATTTGTATTAGACACAACTGCATCCTTTTTTTAATCTGGTGTGCACATTATTCATCCACTCTGTCTGTTCTCCGATTGTTCTTTCAGCGACAAATCTCTAGTTTGCCTGTTTACATAGGCATTTACCTCTCATCCAAAGGTGGCTGCTTGGGTATTTACAAATAATTATAATTTATATTCTCATTTATTTAAAGTATTAATGTCAGTGATATTGTTTATTTATATTTAGTTATATATTATTGTTTTATAATTCCATAGGTCCATTGTGTGTTGCCACAGATGTACTAAATGCATCCAATCTAGATGATGATCTTAACTGGAGCTTCTTTTGGGGGGAAGGGCTTATATTACGAGCATTCTGAAAAATCACGTTAGAGCTTATTTTCCAGTTAGGTTTTATTTTTGGGGAAATGGTAGGAGTTTGGTACCATTTGTGTGTCTGAGTGGCTCATGAGCTTGGAGACTATATCTGGTCCCTCATCCCTTCCTCTTGAGTTCTTGCTCTGTTCTGTGCTTTCTGGATGCCATGAATTGAGCAGTTTTCCTCTACCATGCCCTTCTGCCATAGTATTTCTGCTTTAACATCAGCCAACCACGGATTAAAACCTCTGAAGTCATGAGCTGAAAATAAACCATTTCCTCCTTTAAGTTGTGTATACCAGACATTTTGCCCCAGCAATGAAAAGTTGACCAATACAGCCATCCTTATTATGAAGTGACAAAGAATTTAGCTGAATTGTGTCCATTCTCAAGGGCTGTGTGAAAGGCAGAATTGAAGAATGATGAACTAGGATATCTAGTGGAAGAAATTTCTAAGCAAATATTTGAAAAGCCTGCTGGAATCTTTTAACTGCACATTAAAATTAGAGAAGAGAGAAATAATTTAAAGATGGAATTTATAAGTAAAAGGGAAACCAAGTGGTAAAATTTTGGAAAAATTTCAGCCTGACCATGTAAAGAATGAACAAATGAATTCAGGAGAGAACAGTAAGTGTGTGACCAAGCACTTATTTGCTTAAGAAATTAGTTTACTTAAGGAAATTAAATTGGGTAGTTGGAAGGTAGGTTCAATTCATTAAGACACTAAAAGTATGATCCCAAAGGCATTTCAGAGATATTCAGGGCAAGCTAGGACCTTGAGGGCAAGGTTTTCAGAGAGATGCCCGTGTGACCTCAGCATTTGTTGCCCCGCCCTGCCTCACATATCTGTTCCTTATATTACAGTGCAGTGCTTTTCAGTCCCCTAGGTATGGCTCAACTCAAACTGCATCTTAGGAAGATGCAAGGGCAAATCTTGGCAACATTCATATGGCAATATTTCTGCAGATACACAGAGTGTTTGGGCTATGGGTAATGGCAGCCTCTACTCAGATGTCAAAGGATTTTGCAGACAGCCTGGGATCCTAGGTAGAGACTTGTTGCAAGGATGCAGCCACTGAAGACAACCCCAACTAGGGCAATACCAAACAGAACTGTAAGGTCGTGGCAACCACAGAAATTTCAGAACTATAGAGTTACCAGAATGCAACAACCAACCTGGAAGAGCTGCAGGCACAGGACTCCCATCTGTGAGAGCTGCTGCATGGGCTAAACCCAGCAAAGCCATGGAGGCAGAGCTGCCTGAGACCTTGGGGACCCACAACCTGCCCCCTTGCATCCAGAAGGCAGCACATGGAGTCAGATCATTCTAGAGTCTTAAGGTTTAATGTTTGCCCTTTTGCTGATTTTCAGTGAGGTGCTATTCAGAGGCTGTGGGAACTTTAAGAGGTAGGGCCTAGTGGAAATTCTTTAGGTCACAGGAGATATGACCTTGAAGGATATATAAGACCCCAGCCCATGGACCTTCCTCTTTCTCTTGTTTGTTTGTTTCTTTTTTTACAGTAGTGGCAACTGAATCAGGGCCTTCACTCTGAGGCCTTGCACATCCTTAGAATGTTATTTTTTAATTTTGAGACAGGGTCTCATTAAGTCATTAAGTTGCCCAGGGAGGAATCAAACTTGTAGTCCTCTTGCCTCAGCCTCTCAGAGAGCTGGGATTGCAGGTACGTGCCACTCAGTATTCGCTGCTTTTCACAACTTTATTATAAAGTGAGGAGTTTTTGCTCTGCCACGTGTTCCCTCTAATGATGTGACTCTGCTGGCCCAAAGCAATGGTGCTAATTGTTCATGAGGTAAAACCTCTAAAACTGTAAGCCAAAAACTAAAATATAAAAAATGTAAGTCAAAATAAGCCTTTTCTCTCTCTCTCTCTTTTTTTTTTTTTTTTTTTTTGTGATGCCGGGGATCGAACTCAGGCCCTTAGTGCTTGCAAGGCAAGCACTCTAATCACTGAGCTAAATCCCCAGCCCCAGCCTTTTCTCTTTATGAACTTATTATCTCAAGCATTTGTTATAGTAATCAAATCGAATGCAATACTAAATCCTCATTGCATGTGATTTCCAAATATTTTCTCTTACTTTGAATGTTGTCTTTTCAGTTTATTGATAATGTACTTTGGTGCATAAAATTTTTAAATTTTGAGAAAGTTCAATTTGTCTATTTTTTTCTTGTGTTTGTTGCCACATCTAACAATCCATTGTCAAACACAAGATTATGAAGATTTACACTAATGTTATTTCTAAAACTTTTATAGTTTCAACTCTTAAATTTAGGTTGTTGATTAGGTTTTTGATCCAGTTTGACTTGGCTAACTGATTTTTGACAAGGGCACTAAAATTGTTCTATGCAGAAAGAAAAATCAGAACGCTGATACCACTGAGTTCCATCTCCAGTGCCACACCCTTTTAAAATGTATAGTTCAGTGGTTTTAGTATATTCACAGAGTTGTGCAACCATTTCCACTTACCAAGTTTAGGTCATTTTCACCACTCTAAAATGAAACCCTGTTCCCTTTACCAGTAACTGCTATTCCCATCACTTCCCCTCCCTCAGCCACATGCAGCAACTAGTGTACTTTCAGTCTCCATAGATTTGCCTTTTCTCAGTATTTCACACGAGTGGAATTATGTGGTCTTTTATGACTAACTTCTTTTGCTTAGTGTAATTTGTACATGATACATCCATGTCATAGCATATACCAGTAGTTCATTCATTCCTTTAAAAATACTGGTCTTAATTTTGAGACAGTGGTTGGATTACACACAATTTTAAGAAGTAATAAAGTTCCTCTGTAATTTTTTCCCCATTTGTCCACACTAACAATGTTTTGCAAAGCTGTAGTATAATGTCACAAAAAGAATACTGACGTTGATACAGTCTAGGAATAGAATATTTTAATTACCACAAGGATCCCATATGTCACCCTACTATAGCTACCCACCTCTCTCCTGCCTTAACCCATTCTTAACCATGGACAGCTCCATGTCTGTTTTCCATATACAAATGGTTCCCAACTTATGATGGCTTGATTTAAATCGTTTGGATTTATAGTGGTGTAAAAGTGATATGTATTCAGTAGAAACCATACTTTGATTTTTGAATTTTCATTTTTTCCTGGGCTAGAAATATGTAATATGATATTTCTCATGATGCTAGGGAGTGGCAGTGAATTGTACCTCCCAGATAGCCATCTGATCCCCAGGGGAAACGACTTTACAGTGAGTTGTGTTCCTAAACTATGATGTGCAGTTCGTTAGGTGTATTAAATGCATTTTCCACTTATGAAACTTTAAACTGACAATGATTTTATTGGGACATAGCCCCACTGTAAATTGAGAAGCATTTGCATATAATTTTTTTCATTTCAAGAATATTAAATCAGGGCTGGGGATTTAGCTCAGTGGTAAAGCACTTGGCTAACAAGCACAAGGCCCTGAGTTCAATCCTCATCACCCCCCTGAGGAAAAAAAAAAGAATATTAAATCAATGGAGTCATACAATGTGTAAAGTTGGGGACTGACTTTTTTTACTCTGCATAATTCTTTTGAGTTCTATCTAAATTGTTGTTGCCATCCATAGTATATTGATTTTTATTGCTGAGTAGTATTCCATGCACCATAGTTCGTGCAACCATTCATTGATCGAAGGACATTTGGGTAGTTTCCAAGTTGGAGAAATAATGAATAAAGCTGTTGTGAACATTTATGTATAGGTTTTTATGCAAAAATGAATTTTCATTTCACTGGGATAAATGCCAAAAAGTGCAATTGCTGTATTATGGGTTCAATGTATCCCTCAAAAACATGTGTTAGAAACTTAATTCTCATGCAACAGTGCTGGTAAGTGGACCCTAATTGGAGGTGATTAGTTCATGTAGGCTCCTCTATCATGAATGGTTTAATGCCATAATTGTGGGAGTGGTATCATTATAAAAGGAATGTGGCCTTAATTTAACATGTCTCTTACCATTTCTTTGTCCTTCCACATGGGATGATGTGGCAAGAAGACCCTCTCCAGATGCTGGCTGCTCAATCTTGGACTTTAAAACCTCCTGACCTAGGAATTTCTGTTCATTATAAATTACCCAGTCGGTGGTATTCTGCTATAGCAGCACAAAATAGACTAAGATATGTTGGGCCATACTGTAGTTCTATTATATTTTATAATTAACTGGCAAAACAACAAAAGTGAGAGAGACAGAGACAGACAGGAAGATGAACATGAGGAACAGGAGGAATTGCTGAGCTTTTTCAGAGTGGCTTTTTCATTTTATATCCTCACTAATAATATATACATGATTTAGTTTCTTCTCATTCTTCACTCACTTTACTCCTTCGGTATCTTCACATCCTTGGTGCTATCACTGTTTTTTTTTTAATTTTAGTCATTCTGATTAGGTATGTAGTGATGTTTCATTGTATGCGCTCAGTTACTTCATACTATCTACCTTAATGGGACTCATGTAAAGGTTCATGTGTGTAAAGTGTTTGGCACAAGCTAGATAAATGCTAATTGTGACTATTATTGCATAGATGTAGATGACATAGTCCGTGTCCTCAAAACAGACTATCTCATAGAAGACAAAAGAATGGAAACAAATAATATCAGTCCACACTGTTAAATGGAAGAGTCACGATTTGAATATTATAGGACACCACACTAGGGGTGGAAGATGTTCAGGGCAGATTTTCTAGGAGAGGTGATCTATAGATAAGCCATGATGAGTAAGTTATCTTAGCTAAGCAAAAGGAGGGATGGCATGGATGCTTTTCAGGCAGAGAGCATAGATAAGGGTACATTCCAGCAGCCAGAAGAAACTTAAAGTGACTACAGGTCAGTGGAGTAGCAGTGAGGAGAAACCAGACATAAAGCTAGGAAAAAGATGATGAGGAAGTGATCAAGCAATGACTTATATGCTACAAAAGTGAATTTTAGGCTATGGATACTGGGGAGCCATAGAATTTCCAAGAGTGACATTTGGTTAGGGTGGAGACTTTGGTAGCACTTCTCATGTCCTAGAGCTTCCCACCCAGATGCCTAATGGCAAGAAGCTGACTCCTTCCTGGGCCCCAGTGGGTTGGCTATGCTCCCTTTCCAAGGATTTCTGTTACTCTAAGTTCATTATACATTAGTCATGTTTACAATTCTTCTGTAGCCCATCTTCAAATAAAGCCAAAACATAACCACAATCACATCTCAGTTTTAATTTAATATCTCAGTTAAAGATTTCCATTCTTTAACCCCCCTGCTCATGTTTGCCCTGTTTTATCCAGGCCTCCCAAGTCTTCCTTACTATCTTCTATTTCTGCCCCAGTGAAATTCAGACAACCTTGGGCTGGGGATTGAGATCTACCTTAGTAGTAGAGTACTTGACTAGAATGCTCAAGGCCCTGGGTTCAATTTATAGCACTGGAAAAAAAAGGAAGTTGAGTGTTTTAGTTCCTTTCTTGTTACTGGGATGAAATAACCAACACTCACAAGTTAAAGGAGGAAAGGTTTATTTTAGCTCATAATTTGTAGAGGTTTCAGTCCATAGTCAGCTGGCTCCAAGGCAGAGTGGCAGGGCAGAGGAGAAACAGTGCATGGCAGGGTAAGCAGGAGGCAGGAAGCAGCAACCATCCTTCTTTCCCTTTATATTCCATCTAGGCTATAAGCCTTTTAGTTGATGCCACCCACACCCAGGGTGGTGCTTCCTTCTTCAGTAAGTTCACCACCAACACCCAGGGTGGTGCTTCCTTCTTCAGTAAATCCACCACCCACACCTTTGTTAAACCAATCAGTGGGCTAATCGAGTTATCACAAACCCATAATCCTGTATCATACACCCATGATTCAGCCACCTCCCCCCAAACCCCACTTATGAGCACATGAAGCTTTAGGGGGACATCTAATATAAGCCATGAAATTCTACCCATGGCCCCTAAAAGACATCCCTTTATACAAACTCATTCAATCCATCTCTAAGAATTGCCAAAGTCCTAATAATTTCAGCATTGCTGAAAATTCCAAGCTCAGGTTCTCCTCTGAGAGTTAAGGCAAACTCTTAGCTGCAAGCCCCGGTAAAAATAATAAGAAAGTTAAACACCTTCAACATATAATAATGCAAGATAAATGTTTCCATTCCAAAAGGTACAAATAGGGTTATAGAAAGGCACAGGATCAAGGCAAGACCAAAATCCAGCATGGCAAACATTAATTCCTGTAGTTTTATGTTCAGCATCAGGGACAATCCATGGCAAGAGATAAAGTCCAAATGCCTTGAATGGCACTCCCCCCTTTAGCACTGCTGGTACTTGTAGCTCTCATGGCTTCTCTCTTGGACTGGCTTTGCTCACTCCTTGCAGCTTTCCTCAGATGGTCCATGTTCCTGGCTTCTCAAATCTTCTGCAGTCTCCATTGTACGTTCAGCTTCACACTCACAGCTTCATATACTGCTCTCTCAGGGGCACACTGCCTGGCCTCCCAGGCCTTCTTCTGAAGTCTGGGTGGAAACCTTCCTGACTCCACAACTCTTGCATTCTGTGAGCACCTAAAACCAGCACTACATGGATGATGCCAAGGTCTGCCACCAGCTGGAGCAGTAGCGAGCTTTCTTCTCTCGTGCCATAGGGATCAAGTGCCTGGATTGCTGAGATCTATGAACCAAATCTGGAGGACCAAATTCCCCAGGCCACTGTCATTCTAGAACACTATGCCCTGGGAATGTCTTCTCAAATCAAAGTCCTTCGCCTTTGCAGTTTTAAGGTGGCAGAGTAGAGTCCTGGTAGTTCTTGTGATGCCCCCAGGCAATCCTTTCTATTGTCCAATTCCAGAGTACTTGGATTTTTAATGCCAATTATTTCAGCAACAAAGTTCTCCTCTGTTCCATCTTTGCAGTCCACACTTTCATTGGAGGTTTTTTGCTGGCTAAACTCAAAACTTTTAATATCATTCTTCTGGACTATTTGTTCTTGATTCTCAAGGTAGAGCTGACTAAAAGCTCCCAATAGTAGCTGTCCCACTGCCTCAACATTAGACTTTCTTGAATTTTCTTTCACCAGATTCATTAGTCCACTACCCTTAATTTCAGTCTCCAGAAGTGTCTCTGGATATGGGCAAAATGTAGACACATTTTCTGCCAGAATATAACACACATGGTCTGGATTCCAACTGCCAATACAGTCCTTGTTCCCAACTGAAACCTCCTGAAACTTTACTGGCTACATTTCTGTCAGCATTCTGGGCTTCTGAGCTCTGACCAGAATCTCCCATTAAGCCTGGCTCACAGCATTCTAGGGCTGCTTCTCTAGGTTGTATCTCCAAAACTTTCCAAACTCTTCCTACAAGCCTGTTCCAAAAGCTTCTGAATTACATGGCTAGGTAGCATCACAGCAACAACCCCACTCCTGGCACCAAAATTTGTCTTAATTATTTTCTTGTTGCTGGGACAAAATACCCAACACCCACAAGGTAAAGGAGGAAAGTTTTATTTCAGCTCAGAGTTTGTGAAGGTTTCAGTCCATAGTCAGCTGGCTCCAAGGCAGTGTGGCATGGGAGAGGAGAAACAATCCATGGCAGTGCAGGCAGGAGGCAGGAAGCAGCAGTCTTTCTTCTTTCCCTTTATAGTCCATCCAGGCTACAAGCCTTTTGTTTGGTGCCACCCACACAAATCAAATTCAATGGTTAGGTTCAATGCTGACCTTACAGGGACATTTGATTCAGTTCTTGTCCAATTCAGTTAGCAACCAGAACCATGGAAAGAATTAAGTTCATGAACCAAGGTGCCACTGTATTTTGAGACAAAGTCTTGCTAGACCACCCAGGCTGCGCTTCAACTTGTGATCCTCCTGCCACAGCCTTCCAGAGTCCTGGGATTTTAGGCATGTGCCACCATACCTGGTTAGAGTTAGGTTTTAAACCTACATGTCGCTCTTTCACCTTTTTGACCTATCCCTTTAACTCATGCCCTTGCTCTCCTAACTGGTCCCCACAACCCTCTCCCTGTCAAAGGAAAACTTTTTACCAGGAAGATTTTACTTTTGTCCAGGGACCCAAGAATCTTTGCCTTGTTAAAGCTAATTGAAAAGGAACAGTGATAGAAGCATTCAGACAGGCCTAGGAGAGAAGCAGGTCCTTCCCATAACCCCATGCTGCCACCCAGATTCTAGATTATGAACAGATTGGAATGCCTCAGCCCATATGTAATTCAAAATATAAACGACAACAAGCTACTAAAGTCAAGGTGAAGAAATTCATTAATATTTTAATCTTTCTCATGACAATTTAAAGTGCTTAAAGTATCAAATAAGAAAATGTTCTCTTTGAAGGTGGGGGCTTATTGTGTCCTTATTTTTTTTTCAGAAATGAGGGTGGAATCCTGGGCCTCATGTGTGCTCTCTACCACTGAGCTATATTCCTAGCCCTATGCACTTGCTTTGAGGCTGTTTGTCTGCAGATCTGCAGTACATGGTGGGTGTCAGTGCCTGATGATAGCTCCATGCAAATATGTATGAGGGTTATACAGGCTTACTGCCACACTTATTTTAGGCTCTCTGCCTGTTGTGACCTTTGGCTAGGGGATTGGGGAGGGACTGTCAGCACCCCTGAGGCACTGAACTACACAGGGACCACCCCAGGGCTCAGTCCTGGTGTCCAGTCACAGGCTGTTGGCTTAGTGCAGAGATTTGTGATAAGCAAAGAGCTGAGACACTCTTTCCTCTGACTCTTTATGGCTCCAAGTCTCCCTTGCTCTCTGCCTCTTTCCCTCTCTATATATACTTTCCTCCTATTTCTCTCTGATTTTTTCTTATATTTATAGTCTTTCTTACCCCTGAATCTTTTTCCTTCTTTGTTCCAGAATCTCCCCGTCTTTCCTCTTCTCTCTTTCTCTCTTCATTCTTTCTCTCTCCCTATCTTTCTCTCATTTTCTTTCCCATTCCAGAGACCACAAGGACTTTAAGAAAAAAATAAGCTGCTCTTTCTCCAGAGGAGTTAGGCATGGAGATTTATGGTTAAATTTGAACATTTCAGGCTTGGGTGGAGTCCTCCATAAAACGTTTTAAAGAAGAAGTAGGGAAAATTGGCTTATTCAGTCAGGGGATGGAGCCTGGGGTGGGAACTTGGCAAAGACTGTGAGTTCCAACGTTCAGTTGGTGTCCTGGCCCTGTGGTCTCTTACTGAGGCCTTGAGGCTATTTTTGGAAGCTTTCAAAATATCCCAGAAGAAACCAGGCATGGAGCCGGGCATGGTAGAAACAGGCCTATAATCCCAGCATTGTGGGAGACTGAGGCAGGAAGATTGTAAACTTGAGCCCATCCTGGGCAACTTAGCAGCTTAGCAAGATCCTAAAAAAAGGAGCTGGAGATGTGGCTCAGTTTGAAAGTCCTAGATTCAATTCCTGGTACTGGAAAAAAATTCCAAAAGGTAGCATCCACCCCCTCCATTTAGCCTGGGATGCCAAACAATTCACTAAATATAGAATAACTGAGACTTGTCCTGTACTGTTCCACCCACTCAAAAAAACATTCACAACACTGCCCCAGATTTGAGTACCATGGAGGAGAGAGGGTACCAGCAGATCATGAGCCAGCCAGAGAGCTGGAAGGGGTGAATAAAGTGCCTCAAATTCCCAGATCTGAAGTATCTTGGAAGGGGTTCTAAAAGTCAGCTTGCATTGCTTCCTCAATATTTATATATGAAAACTAGACAGGGCATTATTAATATATTTTGAGAAGAAAGGAAAAAAGAAAATCTCTTGAAACCATCCCCTTCACCTCTGCCCTAGTTTACTATCTCTGGCATGGACTGTTGCAACCGTTTGATTTCTCTGCCTCCAACCTCTCCTCAAGCAATCTACTTTACATTCTGGGCTGAGAGACCTTTCATATTTTTGGATGCGGGAGGGGTGGCGATGCAAGTCTGACTACTTTACTTGTCCTTAAAGCCCTTTCTAGCTCCTCCATGCCTATATGATAAAATCTCAAATCCCTTAGTCTGACAGAAAAACCTGTTTGTGATTTAACCCCCAGTTACCTTTCCAAATTTCTCTCACTTGCTGTGTTTCCCTATGGAACCTTCCAAACATTCTACCTTTCCCCTAATCTATCCTGACATTTTTTTCCATATTTCTGTCTCTCTCTCAAAAAAAACAAAATTTTTTTTTAAATTAACATATGCCTACAGGTCAAAATTCAAACAGCATGGCAAAATAAAAAACAAACCTTCTCAAGCTTTTCAGGCCCTATTCCCATCCAACGTTAGCCAAACCAACTTGTCTTAGTCCCCAACTATTCTCCATCACGCCCTCCACAGTGATCCAGCCATAAAGGACCCCCTTAGTATTCCCAAAAATGTATGAGCTCCCACCTTAGGACATGCCCTTGTTAATTCCTCTGTCTTGTATGCTTTCCCCTCAGATATCTTACTTCATCCCTCAGGCCCTTCATGTCTCTACTTAATTGTCTTCTCAGTGAGGCCTTCCGTATTTAAATTTGCAATTGTATCACATCTCTCATCTCTTTCCTTATTTTATTAATTAGCATTTGTTATGGTTTATATCTAGATGTTTCCCCTAAGCTTCACATGTTCATAGGTGGGGCTTTTGGGATGTGACTGGATCATGGGTGCGTGATACTGGATTAGCCCACTGATTGGGTTAGCATAGTTCTGGGTGTGGATGATGAATTTACTGAAGAGGGAAGACTTACTCTGGGTGCGGGTGGCACTAATGAATGAGCTTGTGGCCTAGGTGGAATAAAAAGGGAAAGAAGGAAGGCTGCTGCCTTCTGTCTGCCATGCCCCTCTGCCATACTGCCTTGCCTTGGATCCAGCTGAAACCTTTACAAACTGTGAACTAAAATGAATCTTTCCTCCTTTAACTCGTGAGTGTCTAGTATTTTGTGCCAGCAATAGGAAGTAACTAAGACAGCATTTATCACCATATACTACATATCGGACTGATTTTTTTATTGTCTCTCTCTCCTCCTAGAATGTAAATTCCCTGATCATCATGATTTTTTCACTATGGCTATCTCACTAGTACATGACTGAGTGAACATCTACTACATCATGGGTTTTCACTAAAATATTCATTGAATGAATTTCAGTAAGTGATAACCATAAATTCTCTTATATACTTCAGACTGTTTAGATTCCATTCTGACCAATTGATTGGGTTTTTTTTTTTTTTTTGGTAAAATAGAATTCTGTAGTTGATATATGCTCTTTTTTATTAGTACATGTTTGCAGTACATTAGTACATGTTTGCAGTATATGTTTGTAGTACACTTATCATGGGGAGTTGGTACATGTACGTAACACATCTTCTTTTTTTGTCCCTTACCCCCTCATCCCTCCATGTTCCTTCCAACTCTTGGTTCCCCTCCCATTTGCAAAAGGTCTACTTCCATTTTTTTCTTCAGTTTTTTTTCATCCCCTTTCCCTTCCCTCCTGCCCCTGTTTCACCATCTCTTGCTCCCCTTCTCATTTGAAAAAGACATCCCTACTTCCAACTATCCACCTTTTATTTTGCTCTTTTTAGTGTGATACATGCTTTTGCACTTCTTGTACTGCTTGTACTTCTGGTGCTTTGGCTTAACATGAATTCTCCCCTTCTTGGTCTGTGTGGAGAACTGCTTATTCCATGTGTCAGCTCAATTATTATGGTTAGTTTTATTTCCTTTTCTTTAGGTTTTTTTTTTTTTAACCACTGGGGACTGGACAACTCAGGGCCTTTGCACTGAGTTATACCCCCAGCCCTTATACAGTCCCATTAACTTGTCCAGGCTGGGCTCAAACCTGTGATCTTCCTGCATCAGCATACCAAAGTACTGGAATTACAGGCATGTACCACCATACCTGGCTTTTACATGCCATCTTTCGGTGAAATATTTTCTGCTCCTCCAAGGCAGAATTAGATGTCCCCCTTCCATTCACTCATAGCCTCGCTGCCATTGTATTTATCACCCTGTATGACCACCTATTTACCTAGCTACCACCCCTACTAAACTAAAAGAGTGGAAATTATTGATAATGGGATCTCTGGTGCCTAGCATAGTCCCTGGCATTTAATAGGAGCAGCTGTAGTGAGACAAATCTGGATTGCCACTTTCCAGCTCTGCCACCTTCTACCTGTGTGACCTCAGGCACATGACTTTACATTCTGAGTCTCGGTTTTATACCCTGTAATACAGCATTGTGATACTCACCATACGGAGCTATATTGAGGATGCCATGAAATAGCTGTGCATGCATAAAGTGCTGTGACAAATGCGTAGATCACTAGTTATCTTTTCTTTCACGAGGGAAGCATGACAAGCATCATGAGCTTCATTTTCAGAACCAACAGAGGTCCAGAAATGTTAAAGTACATTTTCCATAGTTATTCATCACAATGTTGTTTGACAGTGCAAAATTGAAAACAGCTCTCATGTCCTTTGATAGCAGAATGGTCAAATAAACTACATTATATCCATGAAATAAAACACTATTAAGCCACTTAAAATATAGTGAAAAAGATCTATATTAGTTGACATGCAAAGATGCCCCCAAAATATATTGAGTGAAAAAAACATGCGATAAACCAGCATGTAGAATGTAGATCTCTGTGTGTATGTGTGTCTCTGTGTGTATGTGTTACCCCGAACATTAATAGAAACATTTCCAGAAGAATGGAGGTAACAGTTCATTTCTACATTAGGCAGATCTCTAGGGTCCAGCTTTGGGCATGGCATGTTAAAAGATGCCTAGATAAGTGATAAATTGGGGTCTGACCAGAGGGAAGTAAGTAAGCTAGGAGGGAGTAGATCCCTAGTCAGAAATAATCGAAGGAGCTGGGGATAGAGAATCAATCCCAGAAAAATTGATTTTGATTTAAATAAAAGAGACTCTTTGCATGCCCCTGCTCTTTGTGATTAAGAAGGCTGTCTAGGAATCAACTGTGAACTCATCACTAGAGGTGTATAAGGAGAAGATCAGGGAGTCCGTTGGATGACCTCTAAGTCCCTTCATTTCTGGATTTTGAGACTCAGATTTGACAAATGTGGACTTGCTCTGCCTGCTTGAGGCTGATGGGAAAGGAAGGGGCAGGGGCCCAAAGGAATGAAGTCCAGTGGGACTTTCAGTGAGTTTCAGCAAAGGCCACACTCAGCCTGGCTGCCTATCTCGGGCCTCTCAAGTAGCTCCCCCACCTCCCTGCCCCACCAGCTCCTCTCTTTTTCCTTGCCTCTGACTTGTGGAAATGGCAGGATTTCTAGCACAGCTTGAAGTGCCCCCTCCTCTTCTCTCCTTCTAGGTCAAGTTTAAATTGTTTCTATCATTAAGCTGAATAGGTAGGCCATTACCTAGGTGATATGATTCTAGGAGCACTAGACTTATCCCTCTATTTTAAGGTACCTCATCAAGGTCTGATTTTGTTTTAAATAAAAGAAGACAATTTATTTGAGGATGGGGAAGGGCGAAAAGAGAGATGACAGACAGCTACTCTGGACAAGTAGGGAGAATTCGAAAGAGAATTCCCAAGGTCTGATTTTTAATAAGTGGTTTATCCTTTTACTCTTGAATGCTTTTCAAAATTCCTTTGCAAAATGCCAATAATTCTGAAAAAAAGGGTCACCTTAAGCTGCCAGAAGAAGGGAAGGGTAGGGAAAGGCTTTTGCATTCTGCAGTGGGCCTCTTCTGTGTGTCTAGAGGGAAGTTTTGTAAGTTGGAAGGCTAGGTAAGGCAGGAGAGGGAAAAAGCCTTTAGGGAAGAATCTTTTTTTTTAAACCAGGGCCCTAAACACTCTATGATTGAAGTCTAGAATAGCTAGACTCAGTAGTTCCGAGGCCTGACCTTCACATTAGAATCACCCAGCAAGTTTGAAAAATATTGATGCTCAGACTTCATTCAAGCCAGAAAGTTCTGGTTTAATTGGTCTGGGATGGGGTCTGGGAATGGTTATTTTTGTAGAACTACCAAAGTGATTCTAATGTGTCATTAAGGCTATAAACAACTCAACCAAGAGAGGTCTTGTGAGGTGTAATGTAGTCTGAGGGAGAAGAAACAAGGGCTTGTTAGTTTCCTGGTCCTCTGAAGGGCAGACCCCTAGGTAAGGGACGTAACTACTCTGCTGCTCCCCAACTACAATCCCTTGCTTTAAGGGTGGTTGAGGGTTAGAGGGCTAGTTAGTTGGCTAAGGTGATCAAAGTTTTTGATTTGCCTGGAAGTTTCCTGATTTTGAAACTCAAAGTTCCATTCCCTGGCAGACGGAAAAGGCTGGTCACCCTACAACATGGTAACTGCAAGTATTTAAACCTTAAGTAGTCTGAGTACCGAATAGGATAACCACTTCTATCTCTTCTTCAGTTTTCTCTTACGAAAAATGGGTCTAGTCTTCAAACACTCATCCTGATTCTCTCCCTGGCTGCTGTGAAAAGTGAGTGAAAAGAGCTCAGTGACTTGTAAAGCACTGAGTACACTTCTGAATGGAATGTTATAAGTAATAAACCATACCTGTCAGGCTGGAAAGGTCACAGAGGCTTGCCAGTTCAATCTGTAGTGCCCGTGGTAGTGGCGAGCCTTGTTTATTCTTTGCTTCTCTCTCATGGGTTCCTTTACCTCTCCGTCCAATATTAAAAAAAAAAAACCCTAGGGTATTAGGAGTTGGGGGCATAGCTCAGTGGTAGTGTGCTTGGCTGTCATGTGCCAGACCCTGGATTCTACCTCCAGCAAAACAAACAAACAAACAAACATACAAATTTTAAAAATCATATGATATCAGAGCTCAAAGGGATTACTGACACCTTTAGTCCTATCTCATCATCAAATAGATGGATAGATGGACGCCTAAGTAAAATAACTGATCCAAGGTCATATAGCTCATCAGAAGCAGAGCGAGGGTTTAAACTCTCCATACCCTGAGGAGGATGATGATGTGCAGCTCCTTTACCCCAGAGTTGCACATAGCTGCCCAAGCACCTCTCTGATCCTCATAAGTCCGTATGTCTTTTGGAGGGTTTAATATTTCACTTCTCCCAGAAACATGCTTGGAGAAAAAAAGAGAAAAGACACTGTGAAAGCTTCAGGACATGGGAATGGAATTCAGCCTGGGAAGGCAGCTATGGTAAGGAAGGACTTCTCAGATGAGATGATCTGAGACTAGAAGAAAAGCAATAGTTCTCTAGGAAAGCAGAGGAAAAGCAGCAGAGGAAGGACATTCTACATAGTGGGAACAACATGTTCAATGGTCTAGAGGAGTCAAAAGCATGGCCTTGTCAGTCCGACTCAGGAGCTCATGTAATTGCTTCCAATTATAGGGCATGGGCAGTCAGATAGGAGATGACATGATCATGTCTGCCCTGCTAAGAAGTTTGGACTCTAGCCAAACTTAGAACACCATTGAAAGCTCTTAAATTAAGATCGGACATTTAATGGTCTTTAACCACTTGTAACTCTAGATCAAACAGAGAGGGATTAACCAAAACAGTGAGAAAATTACAGTTATGCTCAATCTCATAATAAGACTAGTAGTACTCTCCCAGTACTGGAGCTGGAGCCTCACCCTGACTCATCCCTTGGGTACTGGGCTGGGAGGAGGCCCAGCCCCACCTTTGCCTGTCTCCGCTGAGTCTGGGCTGAGCCATGTAGTTGGCCTTTGGATCCAGGCTGGCTGTCCTTCAGGTCATCCTGCCCTGAATGGCCTTCACGGGTTGCTCTAGGCAGGGAGCTGAGGACCCCTTTTTCCCTGACGGGTACTAGTCTCCCAAGACTTCTGCTTTGGTTCTCATTCTCCTCTGCGTCATTGGAGTTTTCCTCGTCTATCCTATGGGCTTCATGTAATGACTCCTCCCACTCCCAGGTCCCTATAATGCAGAACTGTCTTTCTTTCTACTCCATGGAGTTTCCCTGAATCATATTCATTGGAGAGTTAGATGTCCGAAGCATTATGGGAGCACAGAGAAGGAAGAACATTTCTGTGGGGTGTGGGGCTGAGGGTGGAGCAGCTTCACAGAGAAAACGATATTTGACTTTGGTTGTGAAAGGTGAGTAGCAGTTGATCAGGGAGAAAAGATTACAAAACTGAGTTAACAGAAAGCTTGAAGACACAGAGCTTTGAACCTATGTGGGGATATTTAAAAGTGTGTCTCTGAAAGAAAGGAAATGCATGGTGGGGTGAGGAAGAGCAGCAATGAGGGGGGATGTTGAGAGGTGACTGCTCAAGCGCCTCCTGGGTCTCTGCATCTTGATTAATGAATACCTCAAATTTACCATGTCCAGAAAATTTATCATCTACTTCCTCCTTCACAAACTTCTCTCCTACAGCGTCCAATCACTGATCCTATTTATTCTAACTCTTTAATCTCTCTCCAATTTATTCTCTTCTTTCCATTCCTGATACTACTGCCCAAATGTAGAACTGAAGAATGAGTATTTCTTCTTATTTTCTACATTGAATACTAGGACTCTCTTCTAACACAGACTTTAGGATGCTCAGAGCCGAATTCACAGCTCAAATGCATGAGTCCTACCGGCTTCCATGTCTGTACCCTATTCTTGTGAATTTCTCCTCTTTCCTTATCCCCATCAACAGGGTTTCTCAGTTTTGACTTCCTGACCCTGACTTGTCTCATCCTGATTGTGTGTGTGTGGGCGTATGGGTGTGTGTGTGTGAACTTCACACTGAGCTACACCCACAGCTATTTTTTTCTTAATTTTTCTTTTGAAACACTCTCTTGCTAAGTCATTAAATTGCTTAGACTGGGCTAGACTTTGCTTTCCTCCTCTCTCAGTCTCCCATAGTCCTGGAATTACAGTCATGTGCTACCATGCCTGGCTTAGATTTTATGTTTTATTTATTTTTCTAATGATATTGCTTTCCTCTGGTGCATTACTTCAAATCATTTGTAAAATCAATTGAGAGATGGATGGCCTAAAGGGACTAAAATAGATTAGCTCAAATCCTCATAATTTTTTGCTTGAATTATTATAATTGCTTCCAAACTGAATTTTATATTCTCCACTCAATCTCATTCCCTCCTTTCTGTCTTTTCTAAAAACAATACCTGGACAAGTCACTCTCTTACTTTGAAACCACCAGTAGTTGCTCATTACACATTTCAAGACCTCTGGTATGAGACACAAAGCCCACTGTGAACTTACCTTTTATTCGCTTATACTTATTTGAGTAACAACTGTTCTATATGCCAAACTCTGTTTTAAGCATTGACATTTAGTAGAAATCAGAAAGTGACAGTGTTCCTATCCTCATGGAACTTATGGTCTACTTATGGAGAGAGATGTTAATCAACTGAAGGCGAGTCTAAATGTTTATTTATAAATGGTGGTAAGTTCTCTGGAGGAAAGGTGACTAGTTTTGAAAGTACATATGACAGGGATCCTGACACATGAAAAATTTTAGAAAGCACCACAAGAAATGGTACTTTATCTAAAGGAATAATTGGATTGGCATTAACTAGGCAAATGGTGGGAGTTGGGAAGCATGTAGCCCTGCAAGAATTGATAGTATGCAAAGTTTTCATGGAGGATGAGTTGCAAGACACATGATAAACTTTAGAAGCAGAAAGAAGGGCAGTGTGTCTGGAAGGCAAACAGCAACAGAGAGCGTTGGTTAAGACATAGGCTAGAAAAGTAAACAGGAACCAGACCATAAAGAGATTTAGCATGACCTCGAATCCCAGCACTCTGAGGCTGAGTCAGGAGGTTCTCAAGTTCAAACCTGGCCTGGGCAATTTAGCACCTTGGTGAGACCCTGTCTCAAAATAAAAAGTAAAAAAGGGTGGGGGGTGTAGCTCAGAGTAGAAGGCTCTAGATTGAATCTTCAATACCAAAATACATACATACATACATACTTCAAAGAGAAGAAGCCATCGAAGGCTTTTAAGCTGGAGAATGACATGATCAGGTTTGCATATTGTAAAGAAGCCTCTGACTACTGTGTAGAATGGTTTGGAGAAGAGTTAGAAAGGAGATGAGGAAAATCAGTTAGCAATCTGCTACTGCTGTCCATTCGACCCAACTGGGACCAGGGAAGTAACGGTGGAAGTGAAGAGGGTCAGACAGATCTGAGAACTATTTAAGAAGCTCATCGACAGGACTAGGAAATGGGATGAAATGAAGATGAGTGGGGAAGAAAGAGAGGTTAAGAATGATTGTTAGATTTCTGGAGGAGGACGAGCTTGAGAAAGATTAGAGGGTTTTTGGAAATGTTGAAGTGGAGACATCAGTGGGTTGGAGCTTATTTGCCACATGGGCCCAGTGCTGCAGTCTCATCTGTATGCTTACAGATCTCTAAATGTCCATGATCTTTCTTGCTTCCTTGACATTGTAGATTCTGTTTCTTCTACTTGGTGCATCATTTTCATTAATCCCTCCTAAGGCTTTCTTTGTCACTTTGCAGGAAGAAGACATCATTGTCCATTTGTTCTGCTATAACAAAATACCTGAGATTTGGTAAATTTATGAAGAACAGAAGTTTGTTGGAGGCTTAGAACTTCAAGATCAAGGTGCCAGCATGTTCAGTGTCTGGTGAAGGCCCTGGTTTCTGCCTTCAAGTGGCACCTTTAATGCCGGGTCTGGTGACCCATGCTTGTAATATGGGAAGCTGAGGAGGAGGATCACAGATTTGAGCTTGACTTGGGTGATTTAGCGACTTAGTGAGATCCTGTCTCAGAAAGAATGTTTAAAAAGGTGGAGGTGGAGATGTAGCTCAATATGAAAGCCCTGGGTTCAATTCACAATACCACCACCACCACCAAAAAAAAAGGGAAAACAAACAAAGAAACAACAGATGGCACCTTTGATGCTGTGTCTTCACAGGCTGAGGTAAGAGAAGGGCAGAAAGGAGCCTTGCCATTTCTCTCCACCCCTGATTCTTTTCATGAGGAGAGAGCTCTCATGATATAATCACCTCCTAAAGGCCCTGCTTGTTAACATTGTTGCTTTGGGGGTTACATTTCAACATGAACTTTTCAGGCAACACATTCAAACCATAGCAAAAGAAATACTTTGTGAATAAGCAAGGTGTTTTGTGTGTGTGTGTGTGTGTGTGTGTGTGTGTGTGTGTGTGTGTGTGTGTGTGTGAATACAGAATAGCCAAGAGAATATAGTATCTGAAGAGATGGGGCTGAGGAGTATAGCTCAGTGGCGGAGTGCAGGTTTACCATACGGGAGGTGCTGCTTCAACAATTAGCACCCAAACCCTAACCAAATTAAACAAAACATGTTAGCTTTACTTCAGAGTATCTGGGCTCATGTCTTACCATCTTCAGGTACCAATGACCTTGGACAAGTTATTTTCTCTCACTTTTAGTTTCTTTCTCTGGAATACAGAGATAATAACAACACTTGGGATTTTAAATTATTAAGACGATTAAATGAAATAATTATGGATACCCAGTATTCCGCAAGGTGTTTAGCTCTAATAAGCACTCAATATCAACCATAGTTAGTGTTGAGTTTTTGTGGGTATGAGGGTCGGCACAGGTAATGAAGACACAAGTGTGATTAGAGAAATTCAATTGTGTTTGTTCTTTTCCATTTACTTTTGCTTGTTTTGAGATGGGGGGGTCTTTCTATGTTACTCAGGCTAGTCTCCAACTCCTGGCCACAAGTGATCCTCCCATCTCAGTTTTCCAAGTTGCTGAGATTACAGGCATGCAACACCATGCCTAGTTTTGGTTGCATTTAAAAGGGGAAGATGTAGCTGGAAATGTGGAGGCCACACTGTGGATGCGGAGAGAGTACTGAAGACCATACTGTCCAGATGTTACCTAGTGAACACTCAAACAAATCCTGTGAGCTTTTTACTCACTGCTTCTTTTCACTAGGAAGAAAATGGAGGAAAAATAGGTTCCAAAAGGAAGGGTGTATCTCTTCAGTGGGGAGAAGATGGAGTGCTCGGATGTAGTCTGTAGGTCCAGCATACAAGCTTGCATTTAAGGGAGCAGTGGACGCAGGAGAGAGTTAAACAACAACAACATTAGGTTGGTGTCTGGATTCCAGTTCTAGCTCCTACAATCACTCATTAGTTATGGGGCCTTGGGCAATGCTTGTATATTCTCTTAGCCTTTGCATAGTAGGGCGAGAAATGTCTACCTTGTCAAAGCAAGAAGTAAATGAGGTAATATGAAATAATGTGTGGGAAAATGGATCATCACTGCCACCATCCACTTATGACACACAAGCAAGCTGCTGGCATTGCATATGGCACACACTAGATGCTATAGGAAAGATTTGTAGGTGAGAATCCACATCTGTGTGTGTGCCTGCGCATGTGCATGTGTGTGTGTGTATGTGTGTATGTGAAAAGGGAGAACGTGTATACATTCATGTGTGGATAGAAAGGTAGTTGATATATAGTCAGTTCACACACTTCCTTTACAAAAGATGTATGTGAGTTAGAAATGATGTACATGTTCCCAGATTTCCAGATTCTCTTTCCTGTCAGGTGGTGGCAGGGGGGGGTGATACTTTCCTTTGTGCTCAGCACCTTAGATGAAATTCCACCCCACCCTGAGGGGCATTGTGGGTGTGGTGTAAGGCATACCCAGACTTTATTCATTTATCTAAACCGGTGAATATTAAGTGAGGTTCTACTTTCTGTGCCAGATACTGGAACCGTGATGGTGAGCAGAATGGATATAGTTCCTATGCTCAGCAAAATCATGGTTTAATGGGGAAGTATAAAGTTTTCCTTGGCTAGCACAAAATTATTGTAAACTTGGTGGCTTAAAACAAATTTTTTTATTACAGCTCTGATAGGACTTGGAAATAGACTTCGAAATTCTAAAAATGAGACGAGATCCCAGTTGTGATTCTTTGTACTATTTCCCATGCAGTCTGGGGTTTTGTTCATAAAGTCTTTCCCTACACCTATGTCTTCAAGAGTTCTGCCTATTCTATCTTCCAGCAGATTTAGTGTTTCTGTTTTAATATTTAGGTCTTTGATCCATTTTTATTTTAGTTTAGTGCATGGTGAGAGACATGGGTCTAGTTTTAGTCTTGGGTGTGTAGAAAGCCAGTTTTTCCAACACCATTCATTGAAGAGGCTCTTTCTTCCAGTGAAGGTGTTCGGCCCCTTTGTCAAAGATGAGGTGGTCGAGTGTGTATGGGGTTGTTTCTGCATCTTCTAACCTGTTCCACTGATCCTCAGGTCTATTTTTCTGCCAGCACCATGCCGTTTTATCACAGGAGCTTTGTAGTATAATTTCAAGTCAGGGATTATGATGCCTTGTTTTTGTTGCCCAGAATTGTATTTGTTAGTCTTGGTCTCTTCTGGTTCCAAATGAATTTTTGGATTGTTTTCTCTAATTCTGTGAGGTGTACTATTTTGACTGAGGTTATATTAGATCTGTATGAGTTCCTTTTGGGAGTTTTAGGGAAGAGTCCATTTCCTTGCTTTCTCCAGGTTCTTGGACTGCCTGCATCCCTTGGCTTGTGGCCTCTCCTCCATCTTCAAAACCAACAGTAGCAAGTTGAATCTTCACCTCACCCTGACCTCCTTTCATGCTTCTCTTTTCCAGTGTTCCACTCATAAAGGCCCTGGGATTGCATTAGGCTCACCTAGGTAATTCAGTGTCCCTCCATGTTAGCCACCTTAATTCCACCTGCAACCTTAAAATTCTCTTTGTAATATAATAGAGCATTCATAGATTCTCAAAATTAGGATGTGCACATCTTTGGGGATATTATTCTGCCTCCTTCAGGGGGGTAGATACTAAACAAGTAAACATATAGATAATATACATTATTCCAAACTGTAATTAAGTGTTGTGAAGGAAACATCTGAGATTGAGAATAAGTGGGTTTTTTTTTGAGGGGACATTCTATTTTAAAAAGAATAAGCAAGGAGAGAAGTGATATACAAAGCTGAGCTTTGAAGGGAAGGACAGATGTGATCATGCAAAGAGCCAGAGGAACAATGTTCCAGAACTCTAAGGTGGGAAAAATTATGTCACTGAGCGGGAAATAGAAGTAGCCTAAATCCAGCCTTGTTTAGGAAGTGGGCAGGATCAGATGACAAAAAAACTTTGTAAGAGTAAATAAGATGATAAATGAGTAAATGCAATGAGGAGAAGGAGTCTCACTACCTCTATTCTCAGTGCAATCTATGAGGTCAGAGCCCTGGGGAACGAAATAGCTCCCCCAGGCCAGTAGGTCCAGCCCACACCCTCCGGTGTGTACTGTGCTGCTGCAGACTCCTGGCAGATGGAGGCCATTAGAATGTGGAGCACCAGACAGCACTTGCAGCTCAGGGACCCACCAGTGAGTGGATCCAAACAGGGGCCTTTGCTTAGGGAGCCATGATCATCTTATTTTTATGGCAAGCATCATCAATCAGAAAACTTGTTACTGGGCAAGTTTCTAGGGCATAAAAAGAGAAAGTAAGCCACAACCCTTTCCCTCAGGAGCTGCATTAGAGACTGGAACATCATAGAAGAATTAAAACTTTCCCAGTTTTCCCAAGAAAGCCTGTTTTTCTTTCTCCTGGAACTCAGCTCCTGCCCTGAGCCATGTAGGTGCTCAGTCCAGTTTGACTCTTAGCAGAGAGACACACCAGCTAACTCCAGAACTTTTTTCTATAAAAACCTTCTAATTTCAAGTGATGTCCTCAAAGCAAGAGAACTCTATGGGCATTCATCAGTTTTGCTAAGTTGTTTGATCCTTATTGCTCTTGTGTCTGGAGATCCACTGGAAAGAACACTGGCCTGGGAGTCAGCAGAGTCTGATTTTTCCTAGGCCGAGTCCGTTCATATCTCTTGGCTTTAGTTCCCTCGTGTAAAAAATGCGGACACATACCCTAGATGAGGTTAAAGGTGTGATAGTTTGAGGTTCTCATTTCTGTTTTCATCCTTTCATGAGGATACCAGAGAGGTGGAGCTAAGTAGTGATGAAGGACCATGGTGTAAGAGTCAGTGTTTCTGTGAGTTAAACACGGGGTTCTCTCTTCTTCCAAACATTCTGATACTCAGAATAAATAGCCCTCTATGCTTCTTTGTTTCTCATACCAGACAGTGCTGTGAGGACTTCTGTTTTTTCATGTTTATATCTACAGAACTCAATATGGTGCCTTGTGTATAGTAAGCATACACATAAAAATTTGTTGAATCAATGAAATGGAATGGATGAATGAATAATAAAGTCAAATATCCTGCTTTCAAGCCCTTATGTGTAGTCTTGTCATGGCCAAGTGACCTCATTTCTTATCTATAAAATATTAATTGACACCTACTGTCGTAGTTACTTTTCTAGAGTCAATAGTTTGCAAGAGAGCAGATTTAATACAGGATATTTGCACATTACAATATTCACACACACAATCCAGATGCAGGAAGAGTGCAGAATGTCTATCTATGCACTGGAGATCCGAAAGACCCAATCAAGGGCTGGGAGCCCACAGCACTGTCTGGTGTACATCTCTGTCTGCACTAAAAGGCTGAAGAAATCTATACTAGAACCAGGATATGATGCTCACAGCAGAAATGAAGACCAGAGCTGCCCTGAAGTGAACAGCAGCCATCCTTGATGACAGCAGGGCCCTGAGCTCCTTCTGCAACAAGAACAGCTGAGTTCCTTTTGGGAGAACCAGCCACAGCACAGCTTCTCTTGGGAAACAGACCACAACTATCTCCTGCTCCCGTTCTCCTTTATGTTGTGTTTGCAACAATCCTCAGGTGGATCCTCTACGCCCAGAACCACAGCAACTCAGTCCAGCTGGGAGTTCCTGCTCAAGTTGACCACAATAAGTCCACCACACCTACTCTACTTAACCTGTTTTTAGGAGTGAATGACACAATGATTTGCAAGAGGTTATATTCGTCTAGAGGCTTTTAATCTGTTGGTCAAAGATTACTGGAGTATAGAAACTTCCACTTCAACCACGCACAATGTGGAGTCATCCATCCTTTGTTCACACACTTCCAATTATGAAGACCTTAGTGTTCGCTGAGCAACTCTATCCAGTTGTGGGCAGCTGTGGCCAAGGCGATCAGGAGAAGGTAGGAGGATGGGGGGGTGGGTAAAGGGTTTAAAATGATGAAGAGATATTATACATGTACCAGTTTCACAAAATGAATGTAACTTTTTTGGTTGTTTTGTTTGAGATGGTGGTGCAGGCTGGCCTCATACTCATGGTGATCCTCCTGCCTCATCCTCTTAAGTGCTGGGGTTACAGGCATGTGCCACAATGCCCAGCTGAATGTAACTTGTGTGTTGCAAACATACACTAATAAGAAGGATCTTCTCCCTTGTGTTGTACTATGGCTTTCTCCCTTGTCACCATCCTTCGTCATTCAAAAGTCCAAAGACGTAGATAATATTCCCTCACCAGTCTTCTCAACAGTGAACAACTTCAGATCTTTCAAGTGTTCCTCATGTGTCTTGGATGCTGGACTCCTCCTCAGCCATCCCACTCCCTACAGGCAGAACTCAGTGTGTGTGTGTGTGTGTGTGTGTGTGTGTGTGTGTGTGTCCCTCAAATGTATGTGGCTGCACAGGAGCATGCAGTTCTTTGAACAATGTTTGAAAAAGGAAGAAGATATCACTTCCCCATTTCTTCTAGACATTATTAGCCTTGTAGGTTTGAATCAACTCTTCTGGTAGCCACAACTCACTCTTAAGATTTATAGACTTTATTACTGACCAAATCCTCGGAGAATGTAATCCAAAATTCAGTATAATTAATGTGCATTAATTAAAAAAACTCAGATGTTTTTATCTATGCTGCTGCTAGGCCACATCTTTCCTATTTTTTCCTAATGAGGTTGGCTGACTGGACTCAAGCACAGTCTTTACACTTGCTCCATTTTAAAGATTTACCATTATTGAGGCTTGCCATGATGTTTCTATATTCTGATTTTTTTTCTCCAACATACATACATTCTCTCCAAGATTCTTCATGTTTTTCCCCTTCTTCTCTTCTTCCTCCTTCTTCATCTTCCTTTTCTTCTTATCCCACTTCCTCCTCCTTCTCTTCCTTTATTAACAGTTTTATATTACTACAAAAGTAACTTATCCTCATTGAAAAAAATCAAATACAAAAATATACACATTAAAAAGTAAAAATTCTCCCTTTATTCTCTTCCACTCCAGTCCCCCCTCCAGACATTACTATTGCTAGCAGTTTGCTGTGCATCTTTCTCTTTTTCTGAGTACTCACTTTTTTCTTTAGTACTGGATAGAGAGATAGATGCCAGGGACTTCTCAGTGAACTAGTTCTCTAGCTCTTTTTTAAAAATTTTGAGACAGAGTCTCATTAAGTTGCCCAGGCTGGACTCGAGCTAGTGATTCTCTTGCTTCAGACTCCTGAGTAGCTAGAATCACAGATATGTACCACCACATCTAGCTTCTGGGGACGAATAAACATATATAGATGTGTGGATATTATAATTCCTAAGAGGAATCGAATCATACTACTGATATTGTCCTGTGACTTAATAGTAGCTCAAAAGCCTATTTTCATGGTAGCTTATGTTTTCAAAAGGCCAAATAGTATCCGGTTACACAGATGTACCATCATAGTTTTGTGTGTGGTGCTGGGATTAAACCCGTATCTTTATACATGTTAGGCAAGTGCTCTACCACTGAGCTACACCTCCAGTGCTATCACAATGCATTTAATCCCCTAATGATAAACATTATGGTTGTTTTCTTTATTATAATATTGCAATGAATATCCATTAAAAGCATCTTGGTGCACAGTAAAGTGTTCCTCTAAGGTACACTGGGAGCAGATTGGCACAGTGTGTGTTGTTATGAGTTGGGCAAAATGGTATACAGTGCTCTGTTCCATTGGTCTTGTCTCTCTTTTAAAAAATTCACTTTATTGGTACATTTTAGATATATATAATGATAAGATTCATCATGGGGAATTTGTTCCTGTACATGGTATATCTTGAGTCTTCTTTTTTTCCCATTCCCCTTCCCTCCCTTCAACCCCTCTTCCCCTCCTTATTTACAAAAGGTTTTTTCTCTTTCTCTTTCTCTTCCTTTTTCTTTTTTCTCTTTTCTCTTCCTTCTTTTTTCCTCCCCCTCCCTTGTTTCCCTTCCCATTTGAACATTTTTTCACATTTCCCAATATCTATTATACATCTTGGTCTTTATTTACACTTTCAGTTTCTCACATCAGAGAAACAATGTGGTATTAAAACATGTGTGTCCAATTTATTCCACTTAAGAGCATGGTCTCAAGGTGCATCCATGTACCTAGACATATCTCAGGTTTATCTTTATTTATAGCACAGTAGTATCCCCTTGTATAAGAAAATCACATCTTCTTTAACCATTCATCAGTTGATGGACATCTGGACTGTTTCCAAGATTTATCTGTTACAAACTGTGCTGCTATAAACATGTATGTGCATATATCTCTGTGGTATGATGCTTTGAATTGTTTTGGGAAGATATCAAGAAGGGGAATAGCTGGGTCAAATGGAATCTCTAGTCCTAGTTTTTTGAGGAATTTCCACACTGATTTCCACAGGGGTTGCACTAGTCTACACTCCCACCCAAAATGGAGATGAGTTCCTTTTTTCCCACAGCCCTTCAAGCACTTATTGGTTGATTTTTTTGAAAATGGCCATTCTTTCTGGGGTGAGATGAAATCTCAGTGTTGCTTTTATTTGCATCTCTCAAATGACAAGTGATGTTGAACATTTTTCATGTATTTATTTGCCATTTGTACTTATTCATCTGAGAAGTGTCTATTCATTTCAGATGCCTAGTTTTGTATTGGATCTTTAAATGTGGGAGGTCTGATTTTTTTTTTAGTTCTTTATATATTCTAGATATTAACTCTTTGTCTGAGGAACAGCTGGCAAGAAATCTTCCACACCATGGGTTGTCACTTCACTCTGTTGGTGGTTTCTTTTGCTTTGCAAAAGTTCTTTAATAAGATGAGATCCTGTTTGTTGATTCTTCTTATTATTTCCTGTGCAATCAGGTTTTTTTTTTATAAAGTCTTTGCCTATACCTATATCTTCAAGAGTTCTGCCTATTCTCTCTTCCAGCAGATTTAGTGTTTCTGTTTTAATATTTAGGTCTTTGGTCCATTTTGATTTTAGTTTAGTGCATGGTGAAAGATGTGGGTCTAGTTTTAATCTTTGACATGTGGAAAGTCAGTTTTTTTCAGCACCATTTGTTAAAGAGGCTATCTTTCTTCCAGTGAGAGTATCTGACCCCTTCGTTGAAGATGAAGTATTTGAATGTGTTTGGAGTTGTTTCTGCATCTTCTAATCTGTTCCACTGGTCCTTGGGTCTGTTTTTTTTCCCAGTACCATGCTGTTTATATCACAGTAGCTTTGCCATATAATTTCAGGTCAGGGATTGTGAGGGCCCTTGCTTTACCTTTGTGGCCCAGAATTGCTTTTGCTATCCTAGGTCTCCTCTGGTTCCAAATGAATTTTAGGATTGTTTTCTCTAATTCTGTGAGGTATACTGTTGGTATTTTCATTGGAATTGCATTAAATCTATATTGTAGTTTTGGAAGTATGGCCATTTTCACTGTATTTGTTCTTCCTACTCAAGAACAAGGGATATCTTTTCATTTTCTGATATCCTCTTTGATCTTTTTTCCTAGAGTACTGCAGTTTTCAATGTAAAGATCTTTTTCTTCCTTTGTTAGATTGATTCTTAAGTATTTCATTTTTTCTGATGCCATCGTGAAGGGTGTGGTTTCCTTAATTTCTCTCTCAGTGAGTTTGTTAATTGCATACAGGAATGCTTTTGATTTTTGAGTGCTGATTTTGTATCCAGCTGTGTGAGAAAATTTGGTTCTTAAATCCAGAAGTCCTTTTCTGGAGTTTTTGGGGTCTTCTATGTAGAGTATCATGTCATCCACAAATAATGATAATTTAACTTCTTCCTTTACTATCCTTATTCCTTTAATTCTTTCTCTTGTCTAATTGTTCTGGCTAATATTGAATAAGAGTAGTGATAGTGGATCTCCTTGTCTCATTCCTGATTTTAGACTGAAAGCTTTCAGTTTTTGTCCATATAGTATGATGTTGGCTGTTGGTTTGGCTTTTATCAGATTGAGATGAAAACCAACTCTTCCAATTTTCCGTAGGTTTTTTTTTTTTTATCATGAATGAGTGTTAGACTTTGCCAAGTGCTTTTTCTGAATCTACTAAGGTAATCATGTGATTTTTTATCCTTGGTTCTCTTGATATGGTGTATTATTACATTTATTGATTTGCCTATGTAGAACCATCCCTATAGTTCTTTTTTTGTTTGTTTGTTTGTGTACTTCTCTGGTTTTGGTATCAGGGTAATGCTTGCTTCCAGGAATGACCTTGGGAGTATTGCTTCCCTTTCAATTTCATTAAAGAGTTTGAGGAGTAGGGGCATTAGATCCTCTCCAAGTTTCTTGTCAAATTCAGCAGTGAACCCATCAGGACCTGGGCTTTTCTCTGTTGGTAGGTTTTTAATTACCTCTTCAATTTCATTGGCTGATATTGGGTTATTCTGAATTTTTATGTCTTCTTGATTCAGCTTTGATAACTCATATGTATCTAGGAATATGTCTATTTCTTCTATGTTTTCCATCTTATTTGAATACAGGTTCTTGAAGTAGGTTTTTATGATATTCTGGATTTCTGCAGGATCTGTTGTGATTTCACTCTTTTCATTCTTAATTGTATAGATTTGGGTCTTTTCTTTCCTTTTTTGATAAGCCTGGCTAAGGGTCCATCGATTTTATTTAATCTTTCAAGGAACCAACTCTATGATTCATTGATTCTTTGTATCATTTTCTTAGTCTCAGTTGCATTAATTTCTTCTCTGATCTTTTTAATTTTCTCCCTCATACAAGCTCTGGGCTCGACTTGTTCTTTTTCTAGAAGTTTGAGGTTCAATATTAGGTGGTTTATATGAGTTTGCCCTGTTTTCCTGATGTGGCAATTCATTACCGTAAATTTCCTTTGCAGGACTGCTTTCTTTGAATCCCATAAGTTCTGGTATGTTGTATTGGCATTATCATTTAATTGTAGAAACTGTCTAACTTCTTTAATTTCATCTGTGACCCACTGGTTGTTCAGGAGAGTGCTATTTAATTTATATGTGTTTATGTAGTCTTCGTGTTTTCTTTTGCCATTGATTTCCAATTTCATTGCACTGTTGTGTGATAATGTGCATGGGATAATTTCAATTCCTTGCATTCACTTAAGCATGTTCTGTGAGCTAGTTTCTGGTCTGTTTTGGAGAAAATACCATGTGCAGCTGAGAAGAATGTGTATTCTGACGTTGTGGGGTGGACCACTCTGTAGACATCTGCTAAGTCCATTTGCTCATAAGTTTGGTTCAGTTCTGATATTTCTCTGTTGATTTTTTGTCTATTTGATCTGTTTGTGACAGTGCTGTATTGAGGTCCCCCACTACAACTGCGTTAGTGCTTATTTGATTTTTTTATGTCTATTAATATTTATGTTATATAGTCAGGTGCACTCATATTTGTTGTATATATATTAATGATTGTTATCTCTTCATCTTGGATTATTCCCTTAACAAGTATGTGGTGACCTTTTTTGTCTCTTTTGATCAGTCTTGGCTTGAAATCCACTTTGTCTGTCAATAAAATAGCTACCCCTGCTTTTTTTCTGGGTTCCTGTCACATGAAGTATTGATTTCCATCCCTTGACTTTCAGCCTATGAATTTCTTTTTGAGCTAAATGTGTTACTTGTATATAGCATGTTGTTGGATCTTGTTTCTTTATCCATTCTGCCAGTCTGTTTCTTTTGATTGGTGAATTGAGACCATTTACATTGCTGTTTATAACTGATATGTATTGACTTATCCTTGTCATATTATTTTCCTGTTGTTGGGTCCATTTCTTTCCCATCTGTTTAATTGCTTGCCTTACCTGGTGGATTCTTTCTATTGGTGTTCATGGAATTTAGTCTTTTTTATCTCTTTCTGGAATATACTTCAGAATGTTTTGGGGTGCTGGTTTTGTGGTCCTAAATTTCTGCAGATGTTCTTTGGCATAGAAGTATCTTATTTCTCCATCAAATCTGAAAGATAATTTTGCAGGTTACATCAGTCTGGATTGAAGGATGTTTTCTTTTAGGGCTTGAATTAGTTCACTCCAAGCTCTCCTTGACTTAAGGGTTTGTGTTGAGAAGTCTGCAGTGATTCTGATGGTCTTTGATTTATATGCAATCTATTTCTTTTCTTTCATAGCTTTTAATCCATTCTTGTTTTGAATTTCTGGAATCTTGACAGTTACATGGCTTGGTATAGTGGGGTTTTTTTTTTTTTGTCATGGTTAATGGGAGTTCTATATT
Source organism: Hystrix cristata (assembly GCA_004026905.1). Classification (NCBI taxonomy): domain Eukaryota; kingdom Metazoa; phylum Chordata; class Mammalia; order Rodentia; family Hystricidae; genus Hystrix; species Hystrix cristata. The sequence continues at coordinate 32,853 of PVJO010018563.1, forward strand.
CTGCACTTACCTATATGTCAAATTCTTTTTCCATACTTAGGAAATTTTCTGCTATTACTTGTGTGAACCAGCTTTTTTATGTCATTTGTGCGGTTCCCTGCTTTTTCACTGACTCTGACCAATCTTTTGTTGTTCTTCTTCGAATCATGTTGCAGCTGTTGGATGATTTTTTTGTGGTCCCTTGCTAATTTTAGGAAATCTTTCTTTTCCTGATTGCTAACCCAAATTGTGTCTTCCATATTTGATATCTGTCCTCACTTTGGTTCATGCATCTGTGTATACTCCCAATAAAAATTTTAATCTCCTGGATATCTGTTTGAATCTGTTTCATGGATTCCATTTCTTTCCTATGTTGGGCATTCCTGGTTTCCATCATTTTCCTAAGTTCCTCTACTTTTTATCTATACCTACTCTAGATTACTTAACTAAGTTCTTCATTGTGCTCATAATCTCTATTTTTACCTGAGAAATTATTTCTGATTTGATTTTCTCTATAGCCTCATTCCTCTGTTTTGTAACTTCTGCTACTACCATTTCAGAAGATTCACATAGGTGGCTTTTGATTTCCTCCACCTCGTTGTCCTCTGGACTTTCTGTGGGTGGGCTGGAAGTCTGGGGTTGCATCTTGCTTCTGCCTCTTGTCATTTTCTGTTTTTTTTTAAATTTGTTTTCTAATGCTTGTAAATTGCTTATGGTAGGTAGCTTTATGACTGGTTTCAAGGCCTCCATAGGAAATGACTATTCTTCAGAGATGTTTTCTAGGTTTAGCTGACTCTTGGCCTTTGAGTCTGTCCCAAGATCATACCTGTTTACTTTGTTAGGGATGAAAAGTTCCTGCCTACTTGGCCCAGCACCCAGTCCTTTGCTACTGGACTGTGGTAATGATTGTGACCCCAGACAATCATAGCGTTGTCATACAAGGACAACTGATTATAACTGGTGTGACACCCTGGCTAAGGTAATGCAATTAGCAATAACAATAGCATCAAGCACAGCCTAGAAACTGACAAACTGTGGTAATTATTAATTTGGTACCATTAGCCATAGAAGCAAGATCTATAGGTATATATCAAAATCCAACACAAACCAGGAATTTGTATTCCCCTTAGTAGAGTGATTTTACCCTGAGTCTGGGGGAGGTGGTGTGGAGATTAAGGGGAATAAGGGAAAAATAGAGAAATACATGAAGAGAAAGGTATTAGAAGCAAGGCTGATGGACAAAGGAAGTCACCCAAGGTTTGGGAAACTGGAGAAGACCAGAGAGAAAGAATGAAAGAGAATTGAAAAGAAGATCAAAGGGAACCAGAAAAACTGGGGACAATGTTCACTCACAAGTGAAAAATCAAAAAAAATCAAAAAAGACAGTTGAGAAAAAAGAAAAAAAGTGATGAACAAAACAAAACAAACAATAGAAACAAAATCTTAAGTAATCAAAAAAAAAAAAAGAAAAAGAAATAGAGAAAAAAAAAAAGATGATATTTCTGTGACCACAGGCTTGCAGCTAACTTCTGGTATCCACAGTTCAGTGGTAGTGTCTAAATCAGAGTTCAAATCCACGTTGGGTGACCCAGCCTAGTCTGCAGTAGGATTAGTGCTGAGCGTGGGGCACTCCCACCCAGCCTGCAGTAGGGTCAGCAGCCACCGACTGTACTCTTTCAGCTCCACAGACTTGCAGCCTGATCTTGGCCTCAGGTTGTGGAGGCTGGGGCCTGACTCTTCAGCCAGCAACTCTCTGGATGTCCCTCAGTGGCTTGCCACCATAGTCCCTTTACCCTGTATGTCTCCATGGCCACTGCTCAACTACTTGCTGTTGGCTGTCAACACGAGGAGTGCTTAGACAAAGGCAGCCCACAGTGCTGGTCTGAGACCTGGGTTCAGTTGACCCCTCCTGGCTTTTGCACAGCCTCCTCTGTTCCACTCCACTGGCACTTCTCTGTCTCCTCTCTCGAATTGCTGGGAGCAGGGTGGGGGTGGGAGTGCAGTGGACTCACTACCTTCATCGCTGCCACCACAGTGCCTCTCCTTGCTATCTCAAGGGATTCCAACTAGCCACTATGGTGGGCAACAAACTTCTGTGCTCCACTGGCATGTTTCTCCCTGAAGGACTCTCCACTCACTCAAACTTGGTGTGTCCCTGATAGTTCCCTGCAGCATCCTCTGTTTGGAGGAAGGCAAAAACGGTGAGGAACTATATACCCCAAGTCTATCCTGCATGGTTTCATTCTGCCATGCTATTGGAGTTCCATCTGCTTTTTGAAAACTTCCCAGAATGGCAGTTCCTGGGCTGCACCCAGGCGAAGGTCCTATAGGCAGCCTTGTGGACTGTTTTACCTTTTTATAAATTCCTGTGCCTGTGTTTTGTTTGGTCTACAAGTCTCTTATTTCTGATTAATTTTGGCATCAGGTTGTATGTCCCTCCCTTTCTTCCTATTATCTGAATTTTTAGTTCAATTTTCTCTGGGTATATCCAATGTGGCTCCTCCTCTATTCAGCCATGTTGAATCTGAGTCTTGTCTCTTAACAAGAGAAGTTGACATAGTATGAGGGGGAACTTGCGTCCTTACAGAATCTGGACATAATACAAATCGATTGACCTGCAGGGCTGGAAATGAGAAGGGCAGATCCCTCTCTTCTCTGGACTAGCTTTGCAATCTGCCCTGAGCTCCAAGGATGTGCCTGGAAGGGTGCTGGGGTCCTTAGGCATGAAACACAGTGTGATCCCTTTTACAGGAGCAGCTACAGACCTGTCCAGAATAGAGGGGGGAAAAAGCAGCAGTTGACAAGGCAAAGCAGGATGTAGAAGGGAAGCCCAATAGGCACTGCAGACCCCCTGTGGGCACCAAGCTGGGGAGAAGCAGAGAGCACAAGGAGGGAGAAGAAACCAAGGGAGGGCTTCGTGCTGGAGGTGTGGTCCAGGAGGACCAGAGACAAGAGTGAGCACACCATGCATGTATTAACAGTAGCCTGGCTAGAGGGCAAGGCCTATGCTGAAGAGCCGTGGGAGGAAAAGACGGCTGGAAGGCTGGGTGTGTGTGTTGGGAGTTAAGGCACCTGCCAACTCTGAGCATGGGTGAAGGGCGTTTCTGAAGATCACCATGGTGACCACGTGGAGGATGGCCATACGGAGGATGGCCTGGGCAGGTCAGCCTGGAGGCGGGGAGACCAGGGAGGAGCCTGTTCAGACAGGTCAGGCCAGAGTCGGTGAGGGCTGACCTAGGGTACTGGCAGTAGAGATGGGAGGGAGAAGCTGTGAAGGACAAACAGGGAGCAAGGCTTGGTGACTGATGGCAAGGGTCGAGCAGAGAATTAAAGATGATGACATCATGCACGCAACAGACAGTGCTAACAGCAAAATCACCAACAACCAACAGGTACAGAGGGCAAGCATGCTGCGCAGAGCCTCACGTTAGAACCTGGCACCCAACAAGCCCGGGCATTGCTGGACGCATGAACAGGGTGGAGGGGCGGCCAGTGCCCTTGCACTTGTACTAAGTGTGAATTGTGTGTGGTTGTTCACAGAAGGACCAGCTGCCCAGTAGCCTGTTTTCTCTCTCAGAGCGTGACCAC
>PVJO010018564.1:0-36456 GCA_004026905.1 Hystrix cristata
GGGGGAGAGGGGGAGAACCAAGATGCACCATGTATAGGTACAGAATAAATGCAATGAATGTGACCAATGTATGTAAAATGTACCAATACATGTTCTTGGTTTAAAATAAAAAAAAATAAAATAGTATAATCCACTCTGTTTTAAATAAAAAAAAAAATTGCACATTGTCACATCCCCAACTTTGTTCTTTTTGTTCAGTGTTTCTTTGGCTAATCGGGATTGTTTTAGTTACTTTTCTCTCGTTGTTGGGACAGAATACTCGACACCCAAAGTTACGGGAAGAAAGGTTTATTAGCTCACAGTCTGCAGAGGTTTCAGTCTATAGTCTGCTGGGTCCGAGGCAGAGCGGCAAGGCAGAGGCAGGGCGGACCGGCAGCCGACAGGCAGCAAAGTAAAGTCAGGAATGCAAGGAATGTATGCAAATAAGCAATGCAAACAAGCAGCTAATTAGCTTCTTCCTGTATCTTTTATCTAGGCTACCTGTCCTTAGGGCGGGTAGCACTCCCATCCTTAAATTTAGTCTCACATCCTTGATCCCAGCAGAACCACGCCAAACCGATCAATAGATTAATTTAGTAACCGCACACTCTAGATCCAGCTATCTCTTACCACATGAGGCTTTGGGGGGACATCTAGACACAAACCACAACAGGGATCTTTTGTGCTTTTGTATGAATTTTAGGATTCTTTGCGAGTTCAGTGGAGTCATTGGTATTGTGATGAGGATTGCATTGACTTTGGGAATCACTTGAGTAGTGTGGTCATTTTAACAATTTAATTATTCCAATTCATGAGCATTGGAGGTCTTTTCATTTTTGTTCTTTTCAGGTTTGTCATCACTTTGTATAATTTTAATTGTACAGGTCTTTCAATTCCTTGCTTAAATATACTCTAATATATTTTTTCTTTTTGTAGCTGTTGCAAACGGAATTGTTGTCATAATTCTTTTCCAGCAAGTGCCTTATTGATGTATAAAAATTCTACTGACTTTTGTATGTGGATTTTGTATCCTACAACCTTACTGAATTTATTAATCAATTACAATAATCTTTTGGTGGAATTTTTAGGTTTTTCTTTATATAGAAACATATCATCTGCAAATAGGGATAATTTGATTTCTTCTCTTCCTATCAGTGTGCCTTTTATTTTTTTTCTCTTGTCTGATTCCAGTACTATTTTCAATAAGAGTGGTGAGTGTAAGCATCTTTGCTCGTTCTAGATTAGAAAAAATGCTTTCGGCTTTTCCCCATTCAACATCATTTTGGTTCTCTTGTAGAAAATAAATCAGAATAACATAAGAGTAGAATCAGAAAAACCAGTGGGAAAAGACTGTAGGAATCTGAGCAAGGGCTGTTAGTGGGTAGGCCCAGGTTTGTAGTGCCGTAGATGAGATACTCTTTAGAAATACAGAATTTGGTTGCATATTGAGTGGTAAATGTGGTTTGGAAATTGATAGAAGATGAATAGAGGATCAGATAAAGGGCAAGAGGAACCTTCATTTGAAACAGTAATTATATGTTATCTATCAGACATCTAAGAGGAGATGTAAAGTTAAGCACTCAGATTTATGTCTTAAACTGAGGAGAGATGTATACATTAGAAATATAAAACTGAGACTTGTAAACATATGGGTGCTAAAGTTATATGAATGGATAATGGAGTGAGTGATTAAAACCTCCCCACTGGTAGAGCATGTAAATTCCTTAGTTTTATTTGTAAATATTTAACTCTGCTGTAGTGGACTTATTATTGTGGTCAGTTTGAGCAGGAACACTCAGCTGAACTGAGTTGGTCAGGTTCTGGGCATAGAAGATCCAGCTGAAGGTTATTGCCAACATGGTACAAAGGAGAACGGGAGCAGAAAATGGAGGCCGGCTGTTTCCCAGGAGAAGCTCTGTGGTGGCTGGTTCTCCCAAAGGGAACTCAGCTGTTCTCATTACAGAAGGAGCTCAGGGCCTTGTTGTCATCAGGAATGGCTGCTGTTTGCTTCGGGGGAGCTCTGGTCTTCATCTCTGCTGTGAGTGTTGTGCCCTGGCTCCAGTACAGATTTCTTCTGGCTTTTAGTGCAGACATGGGTATACATGGGACAGTGCTGTGGGCTCCCAGCCCTTGATTGGATCTTTTGGGTCTTCAGTGCATAGATAGATATTTGGTACTATTCTTGCATTTGGCTTGTGGGTGAATGTTACAACTTGCAAATGTCCGGTATTAAATCTACTCTTTTTTAAACCATTGACCTTAGAAAAGTAACTAATATATAAATTAGTACTGAGAGTGGGGTCTTTGGTGTGATGTTGCCTGGCCGTGTGGCTTAAGAGCCTTTGGAATTAATTTGGAAAGGATTTGAGAGGCCGGCTGAAGACGCAGCCCTGGAATGCTCTAAACTTATTATATAGGAGACTCTTCTCAGAGCGTGGAAAACCAGAGTAACTGATGGAAATACTGCCAGTTAGTATGAGGCTTGGGAGGCCTCTGTTTAGAACACTGGCTGCTAGATCCCAGGTGGTATATGTGTATTTTGGCAGAGGTTGGTCTGCATTTTGCTTGTGTTTGGAGATACTGCCTGTGTGGCAGAAAAATTTCAGTGCAGTCTGGTGTTGGGACAGCAGCATAGATACTGTTGAGGGCTTTTGGCCAGATTTATGTTGGAAATTGAGAGTGGAGAGCTAGCAGAATGACTTGAAACATTTGGCCAGAGGGGAGCTGTGGATTGCAAGGATGAAGAGAAGAGAACATGGTTGTGGAGAAGAAACAGGACAATGGAAAAATGACTTGAGGCCTTTGACCAGAAGGGAAGAGTGTATTTGGGGTACAGGAGATCCTTTGAGGTGTTTTTTAGTGTTGCTGTGCTCTGCTGTTGAAGTTAATGGAAACCAAAGGAGTTTTAAAATTTGATGCCATATTTTTAAATTTGGATGCACTGTATTGGTATATTGTACTTTGTAAGCAAATTATTATTATTTCTTTTACCAAGCAAGAAACAGAATGGAATTGTTGTATATTTGTATGTATACTTGTAATTTTTGGACACTTGTTTATAATCAGCTTGAGAATATTTGTTTCCGGTGTGGGAATGATGCACTAAGAATTGTATTAATGTGAATCTGAACAGACCAGGATATGTTAACTCTTTACAAATCTGTCACTAGAGACTGTGGTTTAAAGAAACGTGTCTGGTTATCAAGTCGACCAGGGGAGGATTGTGGTGGACTTATTATTGTGGTCAGCTTGAGCAGGAACGCCCAGTTGAACTGAGTTGGTGAGGTTCTGAGTGTAGAGGAATCACCTGAATGTTATTGTCAACACAGTGTAAGGAGAACAGGAGCAGAAGATGAGGGCTGACTGTTTCCCAAGAGAAGCTGTATTGTGGCTGGTTCGCCCAAAGGGAACTCAGCTGTTTTCATCACAGATGGAGCTTGGGGTCTTGCTGCCATTGGGAATGGCTGCTGTTCGCTTTGCGGGACCGCTGGTCTTCATCTCTGCTCTAAGTGTTGTACCCTGGATCCAGTATAGATTTCTTCAGGCTTTCAATGCAGACACGGATGTACACAGGACAGTGCTGTGGGCTCCCAGCCCTTGACTGGGTCTTTTGGGTCTCAAGTACATAGAATAAACATTCTGCATACTCCCTGCATTTGGCTTGTGGGTAAATGTTATAACTTGCAAATGTCTGGTATTAAATCTGCTCTCTTGCAAACTACTGACTCTAGAAAAGTAACTAACACACCTGAAGATGAAACATGGTCAAGCAGATATTAGCCTTCTGTGTATGAAATGCTCAATCAGAGTGGGTCAGTGGTGGGCATGAAGATGCCCAAGAAAGTCAAGTTGCTGAGGAAATAATATACTGGAGTGTGGCGAACAGGACTGACCCTGGTGACCATTGTTATGAGCATGTTCCCCAGGAGAGTTGTCAGACAAATAACCGAGAAAATGAAGAATGATCTCTGTAGGTCGGATGTTTGGAAACATCTCAAAAAGATGAATTTGGTGACATTTTACTTGATCACTTCAAATGGTGTTAAAGTTACAAAACAACGAGGAAGAAAAAACAGACCATGACGAAAATGTACAACTAGGACCCCAAATGAGTTTGTAAACTTATGGGACTGGGTCACAAGACTGTGCTTGTAAAGCAGCCAGGACTGTAGAGGGAGACGCGCAGGACCTCGGCCAGGGAAACAGCTTCCTCAGAGTTCAGCAGACCGCGCCGCTCAGGCTCAGGGATCTCCCGTGTGGGCGTCTGCGTTTGTGGCGGGTGCGAATGAACACCCTCAGTTCAGACATACCTAAGTCCTTTCCCAACAGCTGTGCAAACACTTCCTCTTAGCATTGTCTTTAACATATTAGATTTGTCGACATTTGTTTTATAGTAAATGTATTATGAATATAATATATGATCGGGAGTAAAAATGATACAAAAGATGCTTAACAATCACAGAACAAATTATTTCAATGTTTTCATTCTATTCTCATTCTTTCCCTTTCCCTCTCTCCTCTCACTTGTTCTCTTTACGTGTCTCTATTTACATCTATATATTCATTTATAGATTCACAAAACAGATATCTTCATTTTTAGTTTTTTTATTAAAATTTAAAAATTTTTTATTAGTACGTGTTTGCAGTATGTAATGATTACATTCTTTGTGGGGAGCTGGTACCTGTACATAACACGTCTTAATTTTTTTTTTTTTGAGACAGGGTCTTGCTCTGTAGTTCAGACTGGTCTTGAGCTCAATAAGTAGTCCAGGCTGGCCTCGAACTTATGGCAATCACCTGGCCCCAGCCTCCTGAGTGCTGGGATTACAGGCATGCGCCACCATACATGGTGGCCATTTTAATTCTTTTTAGTTCCCCTTACCCTCCCTTCTCTTACCCCCTCTCCATCACTTGGTCTCCTTCCCATTTGCAAAAGATCTATCTCCCGGTTTCCTATTATCTATGTTTTATTTTGCTCTTTATATTATTTATATTTTGGGTATAAATATGTGATATTTAAGCTTGCATGTCTTCTTTCACTTAACATTGTCTCAAGTGAATTCATTTTCCTGCAAATGACTCAAATTTATCCTTATTTATAGCAGAGTAGTACTCCATTGTGTATAAATACCATATTTTCTTTATCTGTTCATCTATTGATAGACATATAGGCCACTTCCAATACTTAGCTATTATGAGTTGTGCTGCTATAAACATGAGTATGCATGTATCACTGCGATATGAGATCTTTAACTTTTTGGGAAGATACCTAGAAGGAAAATAACTGGGTCAGATAGAAATTCTATTTTTAATGTTTTGAGGAATCGCCATAGTCTAGCAATGGCAAAACTTTTAGAGACCAAGCACCCAAAGTGCAACCCAAAACCTGCTTGTTTAAAGCAAAGTACCAACACTCCCCCTATGCGCACTGCTATCCAACACTCAGCTGCTGGGTTGATGCCGGGGTGACTTGGCTCACATGCTGACAGAGGGCTCTGTGTGCCCACTGCGCCATGCAGGCCATAGGTTTGCCCTCACTGCTCTAGTCTGTTCCATTGATTCACGTGTCTATTTCTTGTGTCAGTACCGTGGTGTTTTTATCACTATATTAGTGTAAGATAACTTGCAATCTGAGATTGTTATGCCTCCTGCTTTACTCTTGTACAGAATTTCTTCTGTTGTTTTGGGTCTCTTTTGGTTCCACATGAATTTTAGAATTGCTTTCTCTAGTTCTGTGAGGTTTGCTGTTGATATTTTGATTGGGATTGCATTAAATCTATATATCAGTTTTGGAAGTATGGCCATTTAACAACATAGGGTGTGCCTATCCAGAAACAGGGGACATTTTCCATTTTTACAGTGTCCTCTTTATTCTCCCTTTTTAGAGTACAGTACTATAGTTATCATTATAGAGGTCTTTCACTTCCTTGGTTAGGTTAATTCCTAAGTATTTAACTTTTCTTGAAGCTTTTGTGAATGTTATTGTTTTCCTAATTTCTTTCTTAGTAGGTTCATTATTGGTGTACAGGAATGCTATTAAGGTTTGTGTATTGATTTTGTATCTACTACCTTGCTGATTTTACTAGTTCTAGGAGTCTTTTGGTAGAATTTTTGGGGTCTCCTTTTAAAGGATTATGTCATCTGTAAGTGAGAACAGTTGGACTTCTTCCTTTCCCATCATATCCCTTTTATTTCTTCCTCTTGCCAAATTGCTCCTGGGTGTGGGTGGCACCAATGAATAGGATTGTAGCCTGGATGGAATATAAAGGGACAGAAAGAAGACAGGCTTGTTGCCTCCTGCCTGCCCTGCTATGGACAGTTTCTCCTCTGTCATGCCCCTCTGCCATGCTTCCCTGATGTGGAACCAGCCAACCATGGACCAAAACCTCTACAAATTGTGAGCTAAAGTAAACCTTTCCTCCTCTAACTTGTGAGTGCTGGGTCTTTTGTCCCAGCAATGAGAAAGTAACTGAGACAAATGGTGATAGTGGACACCCTTGTCTTGTTCCTGATTTTAGAGGGAAAGATTTCAGTTTTATCTGTTTAATATGATGGTGGCAGTAGGTTTGTCATAAATGGCTTTTATCAGATTGAGATAAGGTCCTTCTATACCTATTTTCTTCAGTTTTTTGAAAAATTGGGAATGAATGGTGGATTTTTTAAAAAGGCTTTTTCTGTCCCTATTGAGATGATTGTGTGATATTTGTCTTTGCTCTGTTTATGTGAGGTTTTACCTTTATTGATATGGTGAAGCATCCTTATATTCCTAGGATGAAGCCTACTTGCTCATTATATATCATCTTTTTAATGATTTGCTGCATTCTTTTTGGCCAGTATCTTGTGAGGATTTTTTTTCTTCTGTGTTCATTAAAGAGACTAGCTTGTAGTTTCTTTTTTAATTTGAGTTCTTGTTTGGTTTGGAACCAAGGTTGTAGTGCTAGCCTCCAAGAATGAGTTGGGCAGTACTCCTTTCCTTTCAATTTCATTAAATAGTTTGAGGAATTTAGCATTAGATTTTCCCTGAAGTTCTTGTAGAATTCAGTGGTGAATCCACTGGGTTTTGGACTTTTATTAGTTGGAAAGTTTTTTATTACTACTTCAATTTCATTGCCTGTTACTGCATTATTAAGAGTTTTGATATCTTCTTGGTTACGTTTTGATAATTCATATGTATCTAAGAATTTATCTATTTTTTCTGGGTTCTCCAATTTATTAGAGCATAGGTTATTGGAGTAGTTACTAATAATTTTCTGGATTTTGGCAGTGCCTTTGTGATTTCACCTTTTTGTTTCTTATCGATATGGGTCTTTTCTTTCCTCTTTTTGGTTAAAATTGGCTAAGCATATTTTGTTTATTCTTTCAAGGAACTAGTTCTTTAATTCATTCTTTGCATTTTTTTTTTTTTAGTTCATTGATTTCCACTTTAATCTTTGTAAGTTCCTTCCTTGTACTAGCTTGGATTTAAATTGTTCTTGTTTTTCTTAAGACCTCGAGATGCATTAATAGGTTATTTATTTGTTTTCACTGTGTTTTTCTGATGAGGGCATCCATAGCTGTAAACTTCCCTCTCAGGACTGCTTTCATCATGTCCCATAGGTTCTGGCCTGTTGTACTGGTGTATTGTTTGATTCTAGGAATTGTCTAATTTCTTCCTTGATTTTTTTCTGTGACCCATTGGTTATCCAAGAGTGTATTGTTTAGCTTTCATGTGTTTGTATGATTTCTGTGGTTTCTTTGATGATTGATTTCTAGTTTCATTGCACTATTATCTAATAATATGCATGGGATAATTTTGATTCTTTTGTATTTGCTTAAGCATGCTTTATGGACTGGTATAGGACCTTTTTGGAGAAAGTTCCATGTGTTGCTGAGAAAAGTGTGTATTCTGTTGTTGGGTGGAACACTGTAGATATCTATTCAGTCCACTTGTTCAGACGTTTGGTTCAACTCTAACGTTTCTTTTTATTTTTGTTGTTGTTGTTAATGTATTTTTGATAGTGGGACACTTTTGCTAAAATTGTGTTGTTTATCTTGTCTTTTATGCCCAGTACTGTTTGTTTGATAAAGTTGGATGCACCAGTGTTTAGTGCATGTATATTTATAATTATTATTTCTTCCTGTTGAATTGTTCTTTTAACCAAAATGCAATGACCTTCTTTGCCTCTTCTGATCAATTTTAGCTTGAAGTCAAAATTGTCTGAAAAATAGGATCACTACTCCTGGTTGTTTTGAGGTTCTTGTTGCATGGAATATTGTTTTTCCTCCTGTAATTTTTAGTCTCTGAACATCTTTTTAGATTAAATGTGTTTCTCGCATGCAGCTTATTATTGGATTTTGTTTCTTGTTCTAGTCTGTCAATCTGTGTCTTTTGACTGGGGAATAAAGACCATTCACATTGAAAGTTATTACTGAAAGGTATTGACTTATTCCTGTCATTGCATTATTTTTCTGTTGCTGATTCTCTGCCCCCTCTTCTGCTTAACTGCTCACCCTGATTAGTGTATTCATTCCATTAGATTTTTGGCTTCATTGTCCCTTTTTAGGATAGTCTGGTGACTTTTTTCAAGTCTTGGTTTGGTGGGCACGAATTTCTTAAGGTGCCCTTAGGCATGGAATGATCTTATTTCTCTATCAATTTTGAAAGATATTTTTGCAGCATGTATTAATCTGGGCTGAAAGGTGTTTTTAAAGGCTTGAAACATTTCACTCCAAACTCTCTTGGTCTTTAAGGTTTATGTTGAGAAGTCTGCTGTAATTCTAATGGGCTTGTCTTAATAAATAATTTGTTACTTTTCTTTAACAGCTTTCAAGATTTTGTCCTTGTGTTTGGACTTCTGGGCTTTTGACTATGATGTGTTGTGGACAAGTTCTTTTCCGATTGTGGCTATTTGGGATATTATGTGCCTCACTGAGGGTTATCTGTATGTTATATCACTTATCTGTATGTTAAGTCCTTCCCACATCTTTGGGAAGTTTCTGCTGTGACTTGTGTAAACAGATTTTTTATGTCATTCATGGCATCTTCTGATTTTTCATTAACTCCAATTAATATTATACCAGTTTTCTTTGTGTCATTCAATAGCTTTTGGATCTGTTTTTCCTGTTCTCTTGTTGATTTTAAGGTGTCTCTGAGCATATGGTCATCTGCGGCAGCCCTGCCTTATTGCTCTTCAGCTATGCTCTCATGCTGGTCACTTCTGCTGCTCGTGCTTTCAGTAGAATTTTTTTTATCTTCTGGATTTCTCTTTGGTACCTTTTCATAGGTACCAAATTTTTTTCTAGTTATTTGCTTGATCATTTTGCTTGTTAAGTCCATTATCTGTTTAGTTATATCATTTTCAAGCTTGCTGGGCACCTTATTGATGTGTTTTTGTCTTGATGTCCCATGGATCGGTTTTGGGGGATTTGTGAGTTTTTAGAGGCATTTCATTGCCTTGTTTTCTCATGTTTCTATTGGGGTAGGTGTGTGTGTGTGCATGTGTGTGTGTGTTTGTGTGTGTGTCTGTGTGTGTGTGTTGAAAGCTAAGGGTCGACTAAAGGGGAAAGACTTTGTTGCTAGTATGGAGATCTCTTCAGTTAGTGGCTAACTATAGGTTTTAGCCTCTGTTCTAAGACCCAACCACCTCTGTTAATTTGGGTAGGTGTCTTAGTTACTTTTCTCATTGCTGAGACAAACTATCTGATACCTCCAAGTTAAGGGAGGAATGATTTATTTCAACTAGTTTGTAGAGGTTTCAGTCCCTAGCTGGTTTAAAGGCAGGGGGGCATTACAGAGGAGAAACAGTTCATGGCAAACAGGCAAGAGATAGAGAAGCAACAAGCAGAAGCAGCAGCTGCAGAAGCTAGGATGTGAGCCTATTGATTGATACTACCCACACCCAGGGCGGGGCTTTCTTTATCCACCCCCTAATCCCAGCATCACACCCTTAATCCACATTCACACACTGTAGATCCAGCCACCTTCAAAACTCCACATCTATTATCACCTGAGGTTTGGAGGAGACATCTAGATACGAGCCACAGCAGTAGGGGAGGATGCAGTGTAATAGCCCAGCACCCACTTCTCTAGAAATGAATTTCAGTAAAGACAAAGACAGGCTGGGGATTTAGCTTAGCAGTTAGTGTGCTTGGCTTGCAAGCATAAGGCCCCAAGTTCGATACCCAGCTCCAAAAAAACAAAACAAAACAAAAAAACCAAAAAAGACAAAGACAGACAAGGTACTGGTACACAGTAAAATCCTATCAATAGCAACAACTATGTCACCACTGGCAATAGCAAAGAAATCAGCAACAATAGCAGAATCAAAGACAAATTGAATATTGACATACTATAAAAACCAATAAAAACTACAACTGTACCACCCTTAATGATAAAGAGATCTACAACAATAGTATAGACACAAAGATAAACCAAATATTGACAGATAATAAATATCTACTAAATGCAACAACTATGCCACCATAAACAATAGAAATGAATTCAACAATAATAGCATAGAGTCAACTAAATACGGACATTCCTCATTTAATGACTGAGTTATGTTCCTGCGACAAGGTTGTTAAATGAATTGGTCACTAAATCATGTATAGTATGTACATTACAATAGTCAGAACAAAGAAGCGATCAAAGGAAACTCCAACTCGATAACTTTGCTTTTATTTGCATAACTCTTACATGAAGTATTGTAATATGTAACAGAAATCAAATTACAGCACTGTGCTATCCAGTACAATCAGTAAAAATTGTGGTATTATATAAACGAGGTGCACTATACAAAAACAAAAGGACTTTGAGGCTTTATAAATAAGATGTACAGATTGTACAAAAAAAGAGACAGGTCGTAAGTCCAGCAGCAGGTCATAAAATTAATAAGCTTACTAGTGGTATTAATAAAAGGGAAGGGGTGAGAATAAAAAATGAAAAAAAGTAAAATTTGAAAAATAAAGAAGAGGAGGCTCTGAGCTCTGAACAAAACAACTCACCACAACAGTATTTTTATCCCTAAAAGTCCTTACTAGGCTGTGGTCAGTCTGTAGTGTAGTGATTCCAAATGGCTCTGCAGGGTTCCCACAGCGTTTCTGGAACACCTAGTAAGGTGACTCTGGCATTCAAGGTAAATGTGGGACCCATTAGGCCTGCCTTTTTGCATAAGGTCTTTAGGACCCAAACCACTAGGTCTTCTTGTAAGGAGGGCCACAGTGAATATATTCCTACTCTTTCTGGACCAGGAGGGGCCTGGAGGTTTTCATGGAATTCAAGTCTAGGCAGAGGAATAGGCAAGGCCTGTGTGAGGCATCTGCAAGGCGACTAGGCACTTTGTCCTGGATAAAGGAACATGAAGAGGCAGAGGATATATGGAGAAAAAGATTCTGAGATCATAAACTTTTGTAGGATCATGATTTGTCCTGATCATCTTATGAAATACAAGGACTAAGAAAATACAAGGACTATGAAATACAAGGACTAAGAAAATGAACTTAATTACACTAAACATTTTATATATAATTTCGAGAGGCAACGTGAGAATCATGAAGTCTGTCAATATTTTATAGCAGCCAGCACAGCCTGAGGTTTAAAAGTTTCCATTTAGATTTAGAAAGTGGGGAGACCTAGAACCACAGATGAAAGGAATGATCTGTAATGTGAAGACAGCAGCTTTGAGGTTTGGAGAGAATCCCCAGATCAGTGGTTCATAGCATGAGAGTCATTTTTAGAGCATCCTGGAATCCACAAGTTATTCTGAATTCGTTGATCCAATTTGGACAGTGTAGGAGTGAGATGTCATTAACTGGTGCCATGAATTACTGAGAAAGAGCAAGTATTGGAATGAACATAATAAAGTTCTACTGGAATTTAAGATGCCATGAGACATCCAGAAGGAAGTGCCCAGTCAACAAATGAAATTTAGGATTATTACTCAACAAAGCCAAAGACGGCAGTTTAAGAATTGTTGGAACGAAGGTGGGAGTTGAAGCTATCACTATACTAAAATTCAGTGGAAAAAGGTAGTTACTGGTAGAGAGAGAAGGATGAAGCTGAGAATGGGGTCCTTACAATTTTAAAATGCAGAAAAACTAGTCAGGGAAGGATCTCAACAGACTCTCAGATGCTCTCTTCAATCTCAAGTTCGTTGCAAATCCCCCAGGGCTTAGGTATTGATTTTTCAGTAAACCCACTTCTGAAATCAGTTAGGAATCTCTGTGTACTAGCAACAAATCCCTCTGTAATGAGAATGCTTCTATTTCATGATCTTTATCATCTCTGTAGATGAACTTCAAGTTCCTGCTGTCTCGAGAACTGCTAAGTTGCTTTATCGCATGATATAGAAAATCCCAAGTGAATATCCCAATTTTTTCTAAGTATATTCATAGAAAGAATAGAAGCCCATTTTATAAGTACTTGCTATAGAATTATTCTGAGATGCATCGATAGTTCTTGTGTAATCAAATTAATAGAAAGGACATAAATAGGCATTGAATAGTTGTGTTTGGGAATTATTCACACTATTTATTTTGTTGTTTTAAAATATGTTTTAACTGATACATAAAAACAAAATTATACACTAATGGAGTATCATCTAAGGTTTCAACACATGTATACATTATATAATGTTTAAATTGGGTTAAATGTGTCTCTCTTCTCAAACATTTATCATTTATTTGTGGTAGCAATTGTCAAAATACTTTCTTCTAGCTTTTTGAAGTGTATAGTACATTACTGTTATCTATAATCATCCTTCTGTGCAACAGCTCACCAGAACGTCTTACTCCTACCTACTTGTATCTGAGCACCCACTGCTCAGCCTTTCCCCATCCTTTCCCATCCCCCTACCTGGCCTTTGGTAAACAACATTCTAGTCTCAATTTATGTGGGATTCACTTTTTAATATTCTAAATGTGAGTGAGATCATGCAGTACTTTTTTCTGTGCCTGGTCTATTCCACTTAACATAAAGAGTCCATCCATGTTGTTCTATCTATGTTGTTGCAAATCACAGGACTTCATATTGTCATAGTGCAATAGTATTTGCTTATGTGTATGTGTCATATTTTCTTTATCCATTCATTAGTTGGTGGGCACTTAAGTTTTTCCATTTCTTAGTTGTGAATTGTGCTGCAATGAACAGGGGAGAAGAGATGTCTCTTACACATACTCATTTCCTTTGAGTATATACATGGCAGTGGGACTGATGGGTCAAATGGTAGTTTATTTTTATTTGAAAATCCTTGGATGTGAGGGCGATCTGGCTGTGACATCTATCACCCCACTGGTCTCCAGGTTTGACTCGTCTGATCTGAGTGGCTAGGCAGGTGTCCCCTTCCCCCTCACCGCTCCATGTGGTCCCACACGAGCAGCTCCGCTCCCCTGCTAGAACCTCCAAACAAACTCTCAGAGATCCTCGACAAAATACTCACAAACTGAATCTGATAGCACTAAAAAGATTATTCACCGCGATCCAGTAGGATTCATTCCATAGATGCAAGGATGATTCGTATGTGCAAATTAATAGATGTGAAAAAACAAATCAATAAAATAGAGGACAAACCCATATGATTGCCTCAATAGACATAAAAAAGTTGTTTGAGAAAATTAAACATACCTTCATGCTAATAAAAGCTGAAGAATGAAGTACAGAAGGAATGTATCTCAACATAGTAAATATTATACATAATAAATTAGTAAATAGTATAATAAATTTACTATACTGAATTGGAAAAGCTGAGAGCATTATGTATAAAATCTGGAAAGAAACAAGGATGTCCACTTTCACCACTTTTATTTAGTATTCTGCAAGCAATCAAGCAAGAGAAAAAAATAAGAGCCACAGAAATTGAAAAAGAACTCAAACTGTCTCTGCTTGCAAATGACATGATCTTGTGTATAGAAAAATGTAAAACTCCACAAAAAAACCATTTAAACTAATAAATTCAGCTATGTTACAGCACACAAAATCAACAGACGAAAATCGAATAGTTAAAAGATATCTGCAACGAACATTACAAAACATTGTTGAAAGAATTAGACACAAAAAATGGAAACATATTCTGAGTTTATGGATTGGAAAATTCATATTGTTAAAATGTTCATGTTACCCAAAACCATGTATGGATTCAATCAGTCTCTATCAAAACACCAGCAACATTCTTCACAAAACTCGAAAAACAGTCCTAATGTATGTACGGAACAGCAAAACATGTGAATCCCCAAAGCCATCTGGAGCAAGAAGAGCAGAACAGCAGGCATTACGCAATGTTCATTGTAAATGCCTCGATATAAGCCTTTTATTTGAAGGTGGACCCTGAAAAATAATGTTAGACCTAATAATGACAATGAAGTTTTGTATAGGGCTCACTTACTGTTATAAAAGTCATATATATTAATTCAGTTAATCTTTATAAGAACCCTAGGAAATGGATACCACTATGACCTCCATTTTACAGATGACATATTAAATAAGGTGCTCAAATTCGTTTAGTTAAGTAAGTGTCAGAGTTCGGATATAAATCTAGATCATCAGACTCCAGGGTCTATGTTGTCAATACTGTGCTGGGTATTCTCTATCATGACTTGCTACTTCTACATTCAGTTCATTATAAATCAATAAATCTATAGTCCAGCAAAACCCAATTAATTTGAAAAGGACGCCTGAGTTCAGAGGCCTGAATTCAACCTGTACCTTCCAAATTGCATTGAGTGTGGTCACATGTTAGTGTTAATTACTCTTACTGAGCACTGACTAGGCTCCAGGATTTATTCTAATTGCTTTACATGAATTAGGGATTTAAATCTTACAACAACTCTGAGGTAGTATTATTACACCTTCATTTTATAGATGAGAAATTCAAGCCATAGAGAGGTTAATTTGTTATAATAATGCTACTAATAACAGCACTTCTTATTATCTGATTATAAAATGGTAATGTTTATAAAATATTTTGTAATATTTAAAGAACATTATTAAAATAAGACTTACTTATTCTTCTTCTAACCACTTAATGTATATTGTTATTAACGGGCAAACATAGCTTACATTAAAGTTTCCAAATCTCAGCGCCATGAGGATCTTAAAGTATTTGTCAATGGAAACTTGATACTAAGATTAAAATGAAACAGTTCTTAAAACTAAAGTTAAATGATGGAAATACAATAAGCCTGGAGACTTTAAGTAACAAACAAAAATTTGCTTTGCCAAAATATGAAATATCTGTTGAGTAACTTTAGGGGATTAAGATTTCTCTCTATATTAATGTCAATATGTGCAGAGTCCCACTCATAATTTACTTTGTTTACTTGTGAATCCACGCATTTTCCTAGTGAATCTATTGTATTGTCATATTTACATGCTTACCCAATAGAAAAATGGTGTTATTTATAATATTGTAAAACTTGGAAAATGTCAGATTTTTTCAGAGTGGACCCAGATCAATTACTCCTGATGAGCAACAAACAGCATCTGGGACGCGAGTATTCCTGACTCTGGTTTCAAATCATCCTCTGATCTGTTGTTTCCAGCACCAAGAATTCCCTAATAAACTCTTGTACTTTTAAGCAACACAAGAATTTTCTTGAGTTTGGTCAGTCTAAATACTCAGTGATCAGACATAGATCCCCATCTCAGTATCCCTGGAGTTCTCTTTTGTACTCTAAGTGGGCAGATTGTTAAAAGAAGTCACTCCCTTTAATTTAGGTTTTGATTCAGACTCCCCTTGAATGGCTGATTGCTGAGGTTCATTAGGACAGCCTTGGTCAGGCCACTTGCCTTTTCATCATTTCTTGACTCTCCTAGTTTATGCAAACCTGCTCCCTTACTGCATTTGCTCTTCATCTTATCCACCAGGTCTGACTACTGGACCCTGACAATGAATACTTGTAAGTGGACCAATGTTCAGTCCACCCCTTAAGTTATGGTCTCAAACTTTGGTGATTTGCAGAATTCTTTCTCTCCCTGGTGAACTGTGCACATCTCACAACCGTTAGACATTGATCAAAAATAGATAAAAAGTGTCCCCACGAAGCCTCGTGTGTTTGGAAGGTGATTGACTAGTGGGGCACTTTATTCATCAGGGGATGCATCCATTGATGAGCTCAGTAGCTGAATGAGGTAGCACCTCGTAAGTGAGTCGCTGGGGGCTCAACCTGGAAGGGTGTATGTGTACTCTTGTCCCTGGCTTTTCCCTTCTCTCTATGCTTCCTGGCCATGGTGGGATGAGCAGCTTTCCTCTGCCCAGACCCTTCCCCCATGCCATTTCTGCCTTGGAGCCAGCTAACTGTGAATCAAAACTGTGAGCAAAAATAAACCTCTCTTCAAGTTGTAGGTGTTGGGCTTTGTGTCCTAGTGACAGAAAAGTGACTAAGACAGTAGTGCACAGACAGGGCTTTAACGAAGCCTAGAAATGGACAACCTCTATCCTACTGTGAACGTTCACATATTCATTCATTCCACAGCATGCATGGGGCAACTGCTTTATTTCAGGTTGCTTTGTTATTGGAGTAACAGAAATGAGAAGACACAATTTTGGGCCTCAAGAAATTCATAGACATAATATTGGTTGTACTGAAGAGCTGTTCTATACCCCAAGTAGCTACTTGCTACAGGATTCTGTTCATTACCTATTTCCAATGGCCACTCTGAGCATTCCAGTTCTGGCCATAGCCACACATGCAAACTCCCCTTTCTTTTGTGGTTACTAAACCAAGAACACTTTGCTGCTTTGCTTGGATTTCAGGACACTCGTCATTACCATGTGACCTGTGGACACTTCCTCAGAACTAACCCACGCTCGAAGTTGCTTTCCCAAATGCTGTGTCTTCTGTGTCTCCCACAACTTCCTGTGATTCATAATTCACCTCATACTCTGCTTGCCATTGCCCATGACCTGGCATTAACACCTATTGTTACCAGACTATAAGAAAAGAAAAAGAGATAAATGAGCAGCTTTTCAAGGCAAAGTTGTGCCTTCAGGATGGAGGGGAGGCAGTAGGCTGGATTATCTTACAATATTTCAGTGCAGCAAAACTAGGACAAAACCATCTGATGATGTCAGATTTAGATGTCAAAAACAGAGACACCATTAATAATGTTTTCTCTGCTAAGGAGCAATAGTGCTTATTAGGAGATTTTAGATGTGTCATAATGGAGGCATGTAAATTGTATGAGATCTGAGTATAGCCGAAAGGGAGCCAAAATAGAAATATTATAGTGAGAGTTAAGTAACCCAGCTGACTATTTTTTTTAATGTTTGAACTTTAAAAAAGGTATCTTTTACTAACTTAGACAATTACAAGTAGATTTTGTGAAGAGCCGTCCTCTTGCCTGTCCTCGCAAACGGGCAGTTAGTTGTTTAACACATTTTCAATTACTGTAAAAATGAACCTGTGTTTTTCAAAAGATTATGTGTTACAAGCAGTTTCCAGCTCACATTATGTTTACAAAACATAAATTGTAAGATTTTTAAATAAGATATATAAAAACTCAAAAGAACCATAGTTTAAACGTATGTGCTAAACCTATACAAGTCATGATAAAGTAGAAATAAATCTTCAGGACCTTAAGTTAGGCAATGGTTTCTTAGGTGTAACATGTAAAACAAATACAAGCATGTTTTTAGACTTGATAAAATATTTTGTGCTTCAAAGAACACAATCAAGAAAGTGAAGAGACAAACCAAAGAATGAGAGAAAACATTTGCAAATATGTATTTGATAAGGAGCTTTTATCTAGAATATATAAAGGACTCATATTTAAGCAATAAACACTCACATAATCTTATTTTGAAACGGGCAGTTTCTGGGAAGGACACGTCTCCTGGGAAGATGTACAAATGATCAATAAATACACAAAAGGATGCTAACATTTTTAGCCATCAGAGAAGTGCAAAAAAGTGAGATACCACTTCACAGTCCCCCTGATAGCTGTAATATAAAAGAGATAATAAGTGTTTGTGAGAATTAGAAGGATTGAACCCTTATGCATGAAATTCCATTCCTAGTTTTATCCCCAAGAGGAATAAAAACATGTGTCCAATCAAAAATTTGTGCAGACATATTAATACTAGCATTATTCATAGTATCCTTAAAGTAGAAACAGTTCAAAGTTCCATCAAATATAGAATGGATAAACAAAATTTGGCATATACAAACAATGGAATAGTACTGGGCAAAAAAGAGGAATGAAAGCTCTGATGTATACAATATATTACGACATAGCTGAATCTTAAAAATGTTAGGCTAAGGGGCTGGGGATTTAGCTCAGTGGTTAAGAGTGCTCGCCTTGTAAGCACAAGGCCCTGAGTTCAATCCCCAGCACAAAACAAAAAAAAAAACAAACAAAATATGTTAGGCTAAGTGAAAGAAACCAGACATAAATGCATACTTATAATACAATTCCACTTACACGAAATATCCAGAATGGGCAAATTCATGGACAGAAAGTGGACTAATGGTTGCCTTGGGCTGGGGTGGGAACAGGGACTAATTACAAATGGGAATTAGAGATCTCATTGAGGTGATGAAAATGACGGTAAACTGGATTCTGGTAATGTTGATACAGCTCTGCATAGCTACTCAAAATCATTGAGGTGTACAATGTTGATGAGGGCTTAAGATGGATGCCGGTCCGTGGCTTCCTGACTGGAGAAAAGATACAGAGTGGACTGCTGCCTCCTGGCCTGAATGAAAATGATATTGAGTCAAATTCTGAAGATGAGGCCACACTACAGAACTCTGACCATAACGTACAGGAAGATAAAGGGGATGGAGCGATTAGAGAAACAGAAATCTCAGATTTCTTAGCAGATGGACAAAAACCGAAACAGAGGCCAAAGCAAATGCATATGAAGAGTGTCCTTCTGGAATTCTCTTGAATATGTGGAATAAATTTCAAGAATTGCATAAAAAACATTCTGAGCAGAAAACTTCAACCTCAAGATTTAGAGAGAAAAAGAGAAAATGCTCCAGAAAGATAAATTGAAGAATGAAGAAGAATCTCATAGTGAGCAGTCCTTTAATGAAACCCAGTGGAAGGAGCTTACACAGTATTTTGGAGTCAATGATAGATTTGAACCCCCTGTTAAAAAGAGAAAGGTTGAAAAGTCAGTTCTTGAAAAGAGGATAGACCAAGCTGTGGAGGAGTGGGATGTAGAGAAGGCTGAGGAACTCAGTAACCAGCTAGCTACTCGAGAGCTTGGTGTAAAAATTGCCAAGCAATTGCTTGCCGCAAGTTTGTAAAAGCTAAAAAGGAGGCTGAAAACTCAAAAGTTGCTTGAAAAAAGAAGAAACTCGCATGGGGGTTTAAAGCAAAGAAGAGATGAGAAACCCAAAGCAACATGGGATATATGTAACCAGGCAGAATTCTTGAAGACACATGTAGACCTGCATGCTTAATTTACAGAAAAAGTTTTTCTGCTTAGGTTAAATTTGTCAGGGAATTGATAGAAATAGAAAAAAGTAAGCATACATCTTGGGAATTGGTTATCAATTCTTTTCTGTTTTTCTCTAAGGAATTCATTCTATTAAAGTGAATGAAATGAAGTATTTTGTTATTTATGTAAGAAATCTAAACATACATACAGGAAAAGAAGACAGGATTTTATTTGTATAGACCTACAGTACAAAATCAGTTTTGCTTTTTATCTGTTTGGTATAACATAGCCAGTGAGATCCTTGTACTTTCTTATCTGTTCTTGGCATAACTGCACTTTTTCTGGAATTATGTTTTTAAGATTGGCTTTTGTTTAAAATGGATTAGTCATAAGTGTAAAAAAGTCTCAATTGATGCTATCTTTCCAAATGACTGAAATTACCTTAACGCTATAAGCACAATTATTGATTCTTTATTGGAAGCAGTGGCATTGTTATTTCATATAGTCCCATAAGAAGCAGTTGATTAATTTTTGTGTATCTTCAGATGAAATGATTACAGTGAAAAAGGCAGAGGATATAGTAAATGGAAGCTGATTTAAATACAGTTCTGTCTAGAATGTCTTCCTAGATATCTCTCAGCCCTGTGAGTCTCTAAACTATGAGAGAGTTTTTAGAAGAAAAAGTGGTATGACTATTTTAAACAGTTAGTCTTAACCTAAGGTAACTGAGTCATCTCAGAGCTGGTTTGTTTTTACTGCTCTTTCTAGTTACTCATTTAAAAATTGAATAAAATACTTGTTAATAAAGATTTTAAAAAATCATTGAATTGTATGATTTAAAAGGGTAAATTTTATGATATGTGAGTTATCTCAATAAAGCTGTTAAAAAGTTATATCCAATAATGTAAATTCTAACTAAAATTTTGTATTGAATAATAAGTCCTCTTAAAAAAACTTTTTCTTTTCTTTCCTTTTTTTTTTTTTTTTGAGACAGGGTCTCATTATGTATTTTGGGCTGGCCCTGAACTCACTGTGTAACCCAGGCTGGCCTCAATCTTATGGCGATCCTCTTGTCTCAGCCTATTGAGTGCTGGCATTACAGGTGTGCGCCACCAGGCCCAGTTTAAAAAAAGTAACTGTCTAAAATATAAATTTTGCACTATCTTTAAAAAAAAATATGTTCACCTAGTAAAGTAGTTTCATAGTACATGAAACAAAAATTGGCAGACTAAAAGGAAATATAGCCCAACTCATAATTTTGGTTGAAGACTTGAACAGTGCAATTAACCAATCCCTTGTAAAGCTATTTTAGAACACTACCCAACAACTATTAAATAAATATTCAAGTGCTTGTAAAACTCTAGAAATTTTCCAGTGGTTCCAAAAAATACGGAAGAGGAAGAATTAGGAGAAGGAAGACAGGAGGAGAAGTAGGAGGAGGAGAATAAGAAAGAGAATGAAGAAGAGGTGGAGGAAGAGGGAAGGAAAAGGAGAAACAGGGGAAATAAAAATATTTTCAAAGAACAAAATTTCAGCTTCATTGGCCTGTTTTCCATCATTGATTTCTTCCAAAACAGACCATATACTGGGCCATAAAATGACTCTCAATAAATTTAAGCAATTCTGGGCAGCAAGAGCAAAGCAAGAAGCATCACATCCGAAATTTCAAGTTATAGTACAAAGCTATAGTGATAAGAGCAACATGGTACCAGCACAGAAACAGACATATTGATCAGTGGTGCAAACTGAAGATGCAAAAACAATCCCAGGCACGTTTAGCTATCTGATCTTCAGCAAAGGTGCCAAATACATATGTTGGAGAAGAAGCCTCTTTAACAAATGGTGCAAAGAAAACTGGTTATCCGCATGCAGAAGAATGAATTTAGACCTATATCTCTCACCCTGTACTAAAATAAAATCTAGACATTTATACAGAAACACTGAATCTGCTGGAAGATAAATTAAGTAAAACTCTGGAAGACGAAGACAAAAACAAGGACTTTCCAAAAGAGGAGCCCAATTGCACAAGATACAACACAAGTAGGATTATATCAAATTAAGAAGCCTCTTCACAGCCAAGGAATCCACCAACCAAGTGAAGAGACAAACTATGCAGTGGGAAAAAATTTTGCCAGCTACTCCTCAGATGAAGACTAATATGCAGGGTATAAAAAAGAGCTAAAAAAAATTTAAAGCCCCCCAAATACCCAGTCAAAACATGGGCACCTGAAATGAACAGACACTTCTCAAAAGAAAAAGTACAAATGACCAATGAATACGTGAAAAGTGTTGGCACTTTTGGCCATTAGAGAAGTGCAAGTAAAAACAACAGAAATACCATCATACTCTAGAAAAAAATGGCTATCATCATGGCCTCAAAAAACAACAAATGCTGATGAGGTTGTGGGGGAAAAGGAATACTTTTACATGGTGGGCGGGAATTCTAATACAACCACTATGGAAATCGGTATGGCGATTCCTCAAAAAACTAAAAATAGAAATTCCGTTTGACCCAGGTATTCCTCTTGTTGGTATTTCTTTAAAAAGTTAAAGACATCATATTACAGTGATACAGGCGTACCCATTTTACAGCAGCACAACTCATCATAGCTAAATCTTGGAAGCAGCCTCTATGCCCATCAACAGAAGAATGAATAAAGAAAATGTACTATTTACTGCTATAAAGAAGGATGCATTTGAGTCATTTGTAGAAAGTGGATGCACCTTGAG
Source organism: Hystrix cristata (assembly GCA_004026905.1). Classification (NCBI taxonomy): domain Eukaryota; kingdom Metazoa; phylum Chordata; class Mammalia; order Rodentia; family Hystricidae; genus Hystrix; species Hystrix cristata. The sequence continues at coordinate 22,071 of PVJO010018564.1, forward strand.
ATCATAATATTAACTGAATAAATCAGACACACAAGCTTAAATATTGCATGGTTTCTCTTATATGAGTAACCTAAAATATGAAGAGCAAAATAAAAGATAAGAGGAAACGGGGGATAGATCTTTCTCAGATGAGAAGGGGACCAAGAGACTGAGGATGAGAGGAGAGAGAGGAGGGGAAGGGATGAAAGAAGAATTAACATGTGTCATGCGCATGTACCAACTCCCCAGAAGGAATGTAATCATTATGTACCGCAAACATGTACTAATAAAAGATTTAAAAAGAAATCACCACAGAAAAGAATGACACATTTTAGCCAAGGGATCATACAAAAAGTAATTTTATTTTAATTCTCATTATAAACATTGGAGGCTAGAAGACACTAGAAGGACATTTGAAAATGCTGAAGGAAGAAAAAAGTTGTCAGTCCAGAATTCCGTGTCCGGTAGAAACATTCTTTTTGTACCAAGTGAAATAAAAACAATTTTCGTAGCCTGGCATGGTAATTCCAGCCCTCTGGGAGGCTGAGACAGGAAGATCGCACATTTGAGCCAAGCTTGAGCAAATTAGTGAGACCCTGTCTCAAAAAAAGTGGATGAGCTTGAAATGTAGCTCAGTGTGAAGGTCCTGAGTTCAATTCTCTATCAAAAAAATAAAAGAGGGGCGCCTGCTCGGCCGCCCGGCCCCGCCTCTCCCAGGGCCCTTGGCGCCACCCTGCTCCTTCGGGCGGAACACCAGCCGGCCAACCACCCGCAGCTGAAGCGCCCCAGCAGGGCGCCCTCGCGAGCTCGCGAGCTGCGGCCAGCGGCTAGAACTGAGCGTCCACCGCGAGCCGGGCTCCCGCTAGCGCCTTCAGAGCCTCGCGCCGTTTACTTTCAAACTGCAGCGGCGCGCTCCTTCTCATTGGTGGACGTTGCGCCTGCACTCGCACTCCGCGAGCCCCGCCCCTTCTGGACCCCTGAAGTCCTTCGCTGTGGAGCAGCCGTCGCCATCGCCTTCGCCCTCTGCGTCCTGCTGTGGCGCTCTGCTTTGGTCCCAGTGGCCTTGCCCTGTCCTCCGCCTCTTCGCGGAAATGCACAATTTTGAGCGTGAGTTAACGTGTCCTATTTGTTACAGTATTTTGGAAGATCCTCGTGTACTACCATGCTCTCATACATTTTGTAGAAATTGTTTGGAAAATGTTCTTCAGGCATCTGGTAAGTTTTATATATGGAGACCTTTAAGAATTCCACTCAAGTGCCCTAACTGCAGAAGTATTATTGAATTTGCTCCAACTGGTATTGAATCTTTACCTGTTAATTTTGCATTAAGGGCTGTTACTGAAAAGTACCAGCAAGAAGAGCATCCGGATGTTGTTTTCTGCCCTGAACATTATAGGCAACCGTTAAATGTTTATTGTCTACTAGATACAAAATTAGTTTGTGGCCACTGCCTTACTGTAGGTCAACATCATGGTCATCCTGTAGATGACCTTCAAAGTGCCTATCTGAAAGAGAAGGACACACTTCAAACACTGCTGGAACAATTAACTGATACACACTGGACAGATGTTACTCATCTTATTGAAAAGCTAGAAGAACAAAAGTCTCATTCTCAGAAAATGATCCAGGGTGATAAAGAAGTTGTTCTCCAGTATTTTGAGGAGCTTACTGAGACATTAGAACAGAAAAAAAAAAATTTTGTCACATCTCTCTGTGATGTTGGCAATCTGATTGATCAAGAATATATTCCACATATTGAAAGAATGAAAGAAATACAAGAATAGCAGCTTGAATTACTAGTGCTGACAACATCTTTACAAGAAGAGTCTCCACTTAAATTTCTTGAAAAAGTTGACAACATCTGCCAGCATGTGCAGATCTTGAAACAAAGACCACTTCTTCGGGTCCAACCTGCTGAAATTTATCCTCGAGTAAGCTGAGTATTAAAAGAATGGGGCAGAACAGAAATTAGACAAATTAAGAAAGCTGTCATTCCTGAAATGAAATTTTCTTCAAAAAGCATGCCATCTTCCTGGCCTGATAAGGATAAAAAGTTGCATTTTTTCAAATTTTAAGTATTTCAGTGTTATTAATGTTGATACTCTTTTTCTGCCAACATGTAATAACCTTCTTAAATGAAGTATCTTTAGTATGTTTTTCTGAAGTATGTTTTAAGTATGTATTTTCTTTGTCTGTTTACCAAAGTTTATCTAACAATCTGCATAATTTAAAAGACATACTGTGTCACACTTTATATTTGTTAAAGGAATTCATGTGGAAAATAGTTTCTCCTTGAAAATTTGAATCTGAATTGTTAAATGGGCTTATTCTGTATAGCAGAGGCTAGCCATTGCTAACTGGAGAAATAGGAGTTAGCATAAATACATAGTAGACTAAACTTTGATAGAGTCCAGCAAATTTAGAAATTATGTTAAACCTTTCATGTTTCTGTTGGGGATAGTGCATCAGTTAAAAATGAGAATATAAAAGATTCAAAGCAAGTCATTAGATAACTATGTTAAAATCTAGTAATTGGTTTGAGTATTAATACATTGTTCTATTTGTATTGGCTTGATGGAGGCTAACGTAATGCTGTTCCGACACTTAAATATTATTGTACAGCTACTGTCTTTTGTCATTATTACGTACTTCAGTGGTTGGATTTCTGTATATTTTTAGTTTTAGATTAAAAGATGTTTTAGAGGGGTTGGGGATTTAGCTTAAGTGGTAGAGCATTTGCCTAGCAAGTGCAAGGCCCTGAATTTGATCCGCAGCACCCAAAAGGTAAAAAAAAAGTTTTAGATTAAACGATGGAAAAATCCTCAAAGTGCACATCTTTATTTTGATGTGGCTTGAATGAGTGAATAAAGATGGGAAAGATGGTTTAAAAAAAAAAAAGGAAAAGACCGTTTTGAACATAAAAAACTATATACACCAGGATACATTGCTAGAAGAGTGAGCTGCATTATTGGAAGTGCTGAAAAAAATTCTTCAGGGTGAAGGAAAATGATATCAAATGAAATCCTGAATCAAGAAATAATGACAATCATCAAAGATGGTAAATATCTGAGTAAATATAAAGTTTGTTTATTAGTCGACTTACTGAATGAAGTCCTCCTTCTGTTTTGTTGCAAACTAGATACTAGGAACTATTTAATTTCTGAAAGAATTTTCAAGTCAACGGCCTAATGAATATTCTAGAAATAAGTCTAAGTGTTGTCTTTATTGGCTCTGAAGAGGTTTCTACACCATGAAGGAAATGTACTGTAGTAATATTTAGAAAGGTGAGAGTAGGATTTTTATATTGGGTCCCCGCAGCATTGGGGGAGGAAGGCAAAATATTTATAGTACTGCAAATAGAGAAACATCTAATGCAGAGAATTTAGTTCTACAAAGTTTGGAAACATTGAAGCAGCCCTGGTGGAAGGGAGACAGTTACTGGGAAGTGTGAGAGGCTAATGTCCTTGTTGGAGCATGTTCGATGCCATGTGTGTCTGCAGCTAACGCCATGCAAGAACCTCATCCTGTTGTGGGCTGAAAACATTCTTTCCATCCTTCTGATTTTTAATTTGTGATCTGTGATTGCAAAGGCTGAACCTAACCCAGCACTCTTGCAGCAAGGAAGTCTTGGAAATGTGTTTTACAGATTTTCAGCCTCTAGGATTCAAAGGAGAGCACAGGGTGGTGAGGATGACGGAGAATACCAGCACACGGGCCTGGTATAAGGGACCCCTTTGGTTAATCAGCACCTACACACTTCCTTAAACTCCAGTTTAAACTTCTAAATGGCAGTAATACGATGCTTCTGTGTAACATGAAGCCGTGTTCCTCCGCATAAAAACACACTCACCCTCTTCAAAATAGAGTCTCAAGATTCACAGGTTTATACTTTTCTGGATGATCTTATAATTTTTTCTAATTTAACCATAATTCCATGTAGATATCTTGTAACTAAGGGCTAAGTAATGAAATTAAGCTCCCACCAATACTTTGTGAAGAGTAACAGGAAAAATATCTAGTTTGTATATACTCGCATATGGATTTTTAGAAGGAAAGAATTGTATACTGTGGATATAGTTCTCATTATCTGTTACATCCTGCCAAAGGCTCCAAACAAAGCTCCTATTTGTCATTGACATTTGAGGGATCTGTCAGACAGATGTCTCCAACAGAGAGAGGCTCATGTGGAAGCCTGGACTCGGCACGTTAGCACAGTGCCTTGTCTTGTTCTGGGATCAACTCAAAATGGGCAGTTTTTGAATCACTCAACAAATAGGCCAGGTTAATGACTAAATGAGAAATATATTGTCTCCAAAGTCCAAAGACGCTCACTAGGCATCATGTTTTGTTTTTTTTTCTTCTACCCCAGGAAAGGCCAGATACAATAATTTATCCTTCAGTGAAGAAGAATTTTTGACATGCCATTGGACCCCCTAGAAATTTCACTGATGTAGAAGGCCTCCGAATTTTTGTCAGATTTATTTTCTTCTCGGATGTGCAAATGCCTTACTGATAAGTCTAGAGTAGGTGTACTTCTTGTTCACTAGGTCCAGTCAGCCTAATATCACCAACAGAATGGATCAATGTGATAATTTCCTTTTTTTTTTTTTTTTTTTTGTGGTGCCGGGGATCGAACTCAGGGCCTTGTGCTTGCAAGGTAAGCACTCTAATCACTGAGCTAAATCCCCAGCCCCAATGTGATAATTTGTGCAAGGGAAATGCGCTAAGAGTACCTGAGAAGTAAATTATAACACAGGACTGGAGATTTGATGTGCCGCCGAGGTGGCACAGTGAAGGTGTATTGCGGGCCTGACAGCTAAAAGCAGACAGCTTCTGTGGTCTTTATTAACGGGAGGGGAGCTAAAGCCTTATGCCAGATCGGTAGCTGACATCAGGAACATGGGTTGTATTAATTTGCTTAAGCATTGAAACTACATCTGTTACAGCAGCTACATTTTTAAACCACATTTTATGCACTTTATTTATATTATATAAGGAAATTATTATTTCTTGTGTCAAACCTGACCTTATTTCTTGGTTCCTATACTTATTTTTTCAAGGTTTGTTCTATTTATTTAAAAAAAAATTTTATTAGTACATGTTTACAGTACATAATGACATTCATCATGGAGAGTTGGCACATGTAGGTAACATCTTAATTTTTTTTTTACTTCCCCTTTTCCTTCCCTCTTTTCACTTCCCTGTATTTCTAGGTCCCCTTACCATTTGCAAAAGATCTATATCCCTGTTTGCTGTTATCTATCTTCTATTCTGCTCTTTAAACTATTTATACTTTGGGTTTCTTGTATAAGAGAAACCATGCAATATTTAAGCTTGTGTGTCTTGTTTATTTCACTTAACTTTATAGTCTCAAGGTATATCTGTTTTCCTACAATCCACTATCATTGTCTAAGATCCATCTGTCTCCCGCACAGGCCAAATAGATGAGTTTAATGGAAATGTGTTAGGAATCACCACTCTGCATCCTCAAGTCCTTGTCTCCGAAAGTACTCCAGGAATGCAATATTGCTTTTGGTTTACTCTTTTCCTAAGCAAAGGAAGTTGTAGTGGCTTCCAGTTGGCCTTTTCCATCATAATAACCCTCATTTCACAGGCCAGGGATTCTACTGGCTGCTGAGTATGCCTATTCAATTTCAGAACTGGGGAAATCTCTACAGGAAGTATTAAGGGACCCCCTGGGACCACTGTGAGATGGACATGAGCTGAAATGCCATTAATCCTCTGACCTCCATAACCCCCTTCTCTGACTGGTGGACTGCAGTGATATTTGGGGTCTCCTAGAATTACTGTGTAGTCGTCCTCCAAAAGTCCAGCTTTTTCTCTCCAATGCAAGTATCTTTGGGGATAGACAAGAGAGAGATTAACTATAATTTTTGGCAGTTTACTGGGGTCCTTCTGCAAAAGGGCCCAGCCCCTCCTTCCTTCAGATAACCCGGTACAGCAAACTGGCTCAACTCTGTTAATCGATTCAGTGGCCATGATTCTCTGTTTTCATAATTCAGGACTGAATTTTGTTCACTTGATGTAGAACTTTTCTATTCAGATGCAGTAAGAGTTTAATAGGCTTCTTGTTTATTTCACTTCTCATCAGTGAACCCAAACCATAGATCTGCACGATCACACTGTTCTGTTGCTGCTCTGATTCTGCCGTTCATTACATTCACCTTGACTTTGATGGCAGAGTCCTCTCACTTGGCCTCTGCTACTCTAGGATATACATACTCTCGTTGCATTTAGGTAATCGGGTAATCATAGCTCTCACTGTAAAGTCTTAGTGAGTGCAGCAATCACGGAGTTTTTTAAGAATGCTGGGCCTCCCCTCACAAATTTGTTTCTCACAGTCAGTGGTGAAAGGTGTGTCTTCTGGACCTTCAGAGAGTAGGTGCTAAATTACAAATTTGCTTCGATGATCCAATTTCCCTAAGCCGTTGAATCCCCTCCTCAACGTTAAACCAAGGCCACTCCAGTGCCTATCGCTCACTCACTGCGGTACATGTGTGATCCATGTTTCAATCAACCAAGGATTGGGCCCCTTTCTAACTCCCTGAAATATAGCATTAAATGTAGAATCCTTGTTTAGTGAGCCTATATGAATGAATTCAAGTTGATTCAACTTTGTTTCTTTCACCATTATACTGCATCTTCAATACCTATATCCACAAATGTTCCAAGGGTTTCTGTCTAGATAAATTATAAAACTCCACTGGTTCTTTTGGAGTATAGTACACCTTCATCTAGGTCATGTTTTATACTTCTCCTTTAGGGGCTCCTTGGAGTTGGAATATAGCTATAAGTCTAGAAGCAAAGGATAGTGAGGTTGGGTCTGAGGAGAATCAGCAAGACTAATGCCATGAGACAGTCATCACAGCTTCCTCAGGGAATGGAGGCGGGTGGGAAAGACTCTCCTGGTGGCCGTGAAGAGGCTGCTTCCCCTGGCAAAGATGATTCGTCAGAATTCAGGTGCTCAATGCTTCAGCTTCATCACAATTTTCCCATACAACCCCATTCCAACTTTCAAGATGCATTCTTTTCTGGTCAATGTTCTTACTTAAAAAAAATATTTTTATTAGTACACATTTTATTAGTACATTAGCACTATGTAATGAGTACATTGATCATGGGGAATTGGTACATGTACATAACCATCTTTTTTTCATTCCCTTCCCCTCACCTTCCTCCCTCCGCTCTCCATCTCATCTTCCCCTTCCCATTTGCAAAACATCTATCTCCCCGTATCTTCTTATCTGTCGTTCATTTTGCTCTTCAATTTATTTATATTTTGGGTTACTTAATAAGAGAAGCCACGTGATATTTAAGCTTAGTTCACTTAATATTATGGTCTCGAGGTATATCCATTTTTCTACAAGTGACTCAAATTTATCCTTCTTTATAGTAGAAATATCTCATTTTCGTTATCCATTTTTCTTTTGATGGATATATGGGCTGTTTCCAAGATTTAGCTATTAAGAGTTGTGCTGCTATAAATGTGGGTAAGCATGTATCATTGTAATATGATGTCTTTAACTCTTTGGGGAAGATATCTAGAAGGGGAATGAGTGAGTCAAATGGAATTTCTTGTTTCAGTTTTTTGAGGGATCTGCATACTGATTTCCATAGTGGTCATGCTAGTTTACATTCCCACCAACAATGTAGAAGTGTTCCTTTGCCCCTGCAGCCTTATTGGCATGTGTTATTATTTGATTTCTTATGACAGCCATTCTTTCTGGAGTAAGACGGATTCTCAGTGTTGTTTTGATTAGCATTTCTCTAATGGCCAAAGATATTGAACATTTTTCCGTGTAGTAATTGGCCATTTGTACTTCTAAGAAGTGTGTCTTCATTTCAGTTGCCCATTTTTTGGTTGGGTTTTTTATTTTGAGGGTCTGATTTTTTCTTTAGTTCTTTTTGGGAGGGTTGATTTTTAATTTTATTGGTACATTTTAGATATACATAATGATCACATTCATCATAGGCAATTTGTGCCTGTACATGACGTATCTTGAATTTTCTTCCCCTCTTTCCTTTCTCATCCCTTAAACCCCTTTTCCCCTCCTTATTTACAACAGCTTTGTTTTTATTTTTTCCATCTTTTCTCTTTCTTTTCTTTTCTCTTTCTTCCTTTTCTGTCCCCCTTTCCTAGTTCTCCTTCCCATTCAAACATTTTTCCTATTTCACAGTATCTATTACACATGTTCTAGATTTTAGTTCTCTGTCTGAGGAATAGCTGGTAAACATTTTTTCCCACATAGTTGTCTCTTCTCTTTGTGGCTGTTTCCTTTTGCTATGCAGAAGCATTTTAATTTGATACGATCTCATTTGTTGATTTTTGATGTTATTTCTTGTACAGTTGGCATTCTTTTCAGAAAGTCTTTTCCTATGCCTCTGTCTTCAAGAGTTTTACCTATTTTATCTTCCAGTAGATTAAGTGGTTCTCTGTTAATATTTATATCTTTGATCCACTTTGATTTTAGTTCAATGCATGGTGAAAGATGTGTCTAGATTCAATCTTCTGCATCAGGATAACTGGTTTTCCCAGCACCATTGTTAAAGGGGTCTTCTCTTCCAGTGAATGGTTTTGGCCCCTTTGTCAGGATCAAATAGCTGAATGTGCCTGGGGTGGTTTCTACATCCTTTACTCTGTTCCTTTGATCTACATGTCTGTTTTTGTGCCAGTACCATATAGTTTTTATCACTGTAGCTTTGTAACATAATTTGAAATCTGGGATGTGGTGCCTTCTGTTTTTGCCCAGGACTTCTTTAGCCATTCTGGGTCTTGTATGGTTCCATGCGAACTTTAGAATTTTTTTCTCCAGTTCTGTGAGGAATGCTTTTGATATTTTGTCAATGGTCTCACTTTAAAAGTAAATCTCTGGGGGTCCAGGCATTCAGTTCTTTAAGTGAACAGATAAGTCCCTCTCCCATTATAGAGGAGAGTCTGCTTTACTATTCTATTGTTTTAAATGTTGATCTCAACAAAAACACTCTTGTAGAAACACTCAGAATATTTGGTCAAAATATCAGGGCAGCTCATGGCCCAGTCAAGTCAACACATGATATTAACCATTGCAAAAAGGCTAAATAATTATGTTAAATACTCGCCTACACAATTTATAAAGAATGGCAAGAAAAAGAAAGAGGGGAATATGTAATTATTATAGACACATTTACAGATCAAAAGGGAAATAATTATGTATGGCTTATATAGTCCTCATACCTACTATGTCAGCAATAGCCAATATTTATAGCTTCCTTTTTCTACTACACATTCTTTGTTTTCCTCCCTTCAGTTATAACCTTAATTAGAAAAGTGTCACAAATCTTCAATCCTCAAAGATTTGAGTTCTTATAGACTTCTCTTTATTGGGTTGCTGTAATGTTCAATTGTTGTAAAAAAGCCCCAGACTCAATTCATTGGTGTAGATAATAAAGCACTCAGACATCAGGAAATGTTGACAAGGCAAGTGTTTACTTTTGTGAAAGGGCGCAAGAACACCCCAGCAATAAGGCAGCAGGCGTACGGGACAAAGGAGGGTTGCCCCTTTTATCCCTAACACAGGAGAAGCAGCTGGCCTTTTCCTCATTGGTCATGTTGAAGATTCACAATTTATCTTGATTGGCTATTTTAAGCAGCACATGAAGAGAGGATCTGAAGAGTCACTGAGGGGGAGGAAGCCCAGGAGGGGAAATGATGTGGGGAACACAAAGTCCTTGGCTATTGATAAGCTATTTTTGGTCTGCAGCTATGTTCCTGGGATTTAAACTGAGCAGGCATTTCTCTTACCTCTGGTGTAAGGGGTGGGGGAGGGTGGACTACAGTCTAAGATGGAGGCGCTCCAGTTTATATGCCTTGATAGAAAACACAGGGCTACAGTTTCTTACACTGTTAACTTATACTATTGGTCGTGTTGATCCTAAGAGGCACCTCAGAGAATCATCTTGGTTCCAAACCTAACTACGTCTTCAAGTGTTATTTACTAACACTATTTCTCTGTGATAATAGATATTGTAAGTGAAAATCTAGCATCCCTTCTGGATGCTGGCCCATGCTCCTCCCTTGAGGAATTTGTATGGGTGTTAGGAAACATAGGCGCCAATATATACAAAATAAAATTTATTACCCACATAGAAAACACCCATATTATTCATGGAGAACAGCTTAGCTTCTTCCAGAGTAAAGGCAGAGTAAAACTTGGGCTTTGGCTTTTACTGTGTCTATCAGAGAGGGCCAGGTTGGGACTTGCATGGAGGGAGTGTGTAACTTTTCTTATTGGCTTGCCAAGATATAGGGCAAAAGGGGAAGATGATACATGAAAGAGTGGTATGTATAAGCTGCTAGCAAATATCACAAACTGAATTTTTGTCTCTATTACAAATTTTGAGGGAATAGTCACCTCAAAAAAAGAAAATAGAACAACCTCTTATTTTCCCTGTTGTTTTAGTTGCTTTCAGAACCCCAAATGGTAGTGGCCATCAATTTCTAGTTCAAGGAAACCTTTATTATGTACTCCAACAGAGCATTTCTCCTTCAGAAACTTAGACTACTACCCTAGAATGTCACAGAAACAAAAAATCCTATGGCTGGTAATGGGATAAACAGTGAAAGAGACAATCCAATTTTCACCATTTGGCTATGGACTGATGGTTTATGACTTCGGGAGAAACTATACCATATATTGTTTTCTAGATCACAATGTGTAGAGTAGTTCCATCTCATCTGTAGTTTCATTTTGGGCAGTTTTAGCTACCTGTGGTGGACCATGGTCTGAAAATGTTAAATGGAAAATTTCAGAAACAAACATTTCATCGGTTTCTAATTGCATGCCACTCTTAGCACCATGATGAAATCCTGCACTGTGCAGCTTGTACTATCTGTGCTGTGTGTACTGTTCACTTGTTAGCCACTTACTAGCCATCTCAGTTATAGATCACCCTTGTAGTATCATAGTGCTTGTGCTCACATAATCTGTATTTCACTTCATTATGGTCCCAGAGTGCGAAAGTAGTGCAGCTGGCAATTTAGATACACCAATGAGAAGCCATGAAATGCTTCCTTTAAGTGAAAAAGTGAAAGTATAATAAGTTATTTTTTGAGACAGGAAAAGAGAGAGAGAGGAGACCACATTCATACAACTTTTATTATGGTATTTCATTATGTTTTTATTTGATTATTAATGTTTGCTAATAATCTCTTACTGTGCTTCATTTATAAATTCAACTTTATCATAGATGTGCATGCATAAGAAAAACACATTGTTTATAAGAGATTCAGCACTAGCTGTGGTTTCAGGCACCCACGGGGGTGTTGGAGCACATCCCCCTGCATAAGGGAAAACCACCCAATTGCATCTTGTTGAAAGCATTTCAGTGTTGCAAGGTCTTGTTTCCCAGGTGACTCCTCGGGGATCTTCAGTTGACAATTTGTACATTCTGTTTTCCTTTCAGAAATAAGGTACATGATAAGAGCCATTGACTACACTTACTTTTCTGTGTGAGTTCCTGGGCCATTAAACAATGTCATATGTGATAATATTACGACAACTGAGGGATCCCATAAATCCATGAACAATATGGTACTGATAGATGTATGCATGTCTGTCTTAGTTACTTTCTTTATTGCTGGGACAAAATACCCAACACCCATAACTTAAGGAAGGAGAGGTTTATTTTGGCTTGCAGTTTGTAGAGGTTTCAGTCCATAGTCTGCTGGCTCCAAGGCAGGATGGCCTGGCAGAGGGTCCTGGCGGAGGAGAGTTGCTCACAGCATGGCAGTCAGGAAACAGGGAACTCAAGGGAGGAGAGAGGGAGCTATATTCTTCCAAACCACGCCCCCAGTGACCCACCTCCTCTGCCCAGGCTTCACCTCCCAATACCACGTTTAGCTATAAATTCATCAGTGCACTAATCCACTGTTGAGTATCACATCCTCATGATCCCACCACCACCCAAACACCACAATATGATTATGTAAAGCTTTAGGAGGAAATCTAGATATATCCATCATAATACCTATCTTAGTATGAAAATATCTGCCCTTTCTGTGATTGAAGTGGTCTAATACAATCAGTATTACCCTGGTGGAGAATAGTGCCATTACCAGGACGCTAAATTGGTTTCTACTATTGGCAAACTGGGTGCTTGTAACTTGTGGGCATCAAATAAGCCTTGAGGGATTCTCTATGATGAGGGTCATTTTATGAGTATTTCCACCTAAGTCTTCATGGGCTGCCCCATTCTGAGGTTGATTCACACATCTCATCTCTTGATAGATCCTCTTGTTAAAAACATTCCATTCCCATTTCCTGTTCCCATTGTCATCAGTCCAAGCCACTATCCACTCCTTGTTAACTGGCTTTAATTTATATTTCTGTTAATATCTCTTTCCTGTCAAAAGGAACAACCAGAATTGTTGCTCAGAGTTTGCTCACTGGGAGTATTACATTTACTTGCTTTCCTTCCAGACCACCCCGGGGTAGAACTGTAGTGCTGTATCTGTCTATCTGGGTGGTGCCAGAGTATCCTGTGAAACTTTCTGTTAATCAACTTCGAGGGGTTTTTTTTGTTTTTTTTCCCTTCAGTAAACTGGCCTTTGAGAACTACCAACAAGGCCATTGATGTGTGTCAAGGGCGGGTGAGAAGAGTCATGCAGTTAATTTATGCCTTCAAGACAGTTTTGAGGCTGATCTTGTGATCACTCCTGCTTGATGATGACGTACTGCTCCACTCACCCACATCTGTGGTTGGCAGGTCGGAGAAGACATAATTCATGTGGACAGTTTGACTCGTAATATCACTTTGTATCCCCTGAGCAAGTATTCAGTATCTTTTGAGGTCTAGGACCAGTCAATAGTTATTTCTCAAAAGGAGAAGAGTTATTTGAAGAAGACATCTTCCCCAACCCTCCCTTCTGTTCCTTCCTTCCCTATTTAAGCAGGTTTATTCATATTTTTCCATGATTTCCCTTTCCCTTTTCTTTCCTTTTTTCCCTTCTTGCTTTTCCCCCTTCTCTCTTTCTAGTTCTTCTCTCCTTTGTATATTATCTTCCTTTTATATAGTATCTATTACACCTCTTTGTCCTTATTTACAGCTAGGGTTTCTCATATCAGAGAAACAATTCGATGTGTACTCATGAGTGTCTGATTTATTTCACTTCACAATATGTTCTCAAGGAAGATCCATTTACATATGAATGACTCTATTTTATCCTTTTTTATGACTGTGTAGTACTCCATTGTGTAGAAAAACCACATTTTCTTTAGTCATTCATTGGTTGTTGGGCATTTAGGTTATTTCCAAGACTTAGCTATTAAAAATTGTGTTGCTATAAACATGGTTGTGCATATATCCCTGTGGTATGATGATTTTAATTCTTCTGGGAAGATCCCCAGTAGGGGAATAGCTGGGTCAAATGGAACCTCTAGTTGTAGTTTTTTGAGGAATCTCCATATTGATTTCCACAGTGGCTGGACCAGTCTACATTCCCACCAACAGTGGAGGAGGGCTCCTTTTTCCCCACAGCCCCACCGGCATTTGTTACTGGTTGATTTTTCCATATATGCGGTTCTTTCTGGAGTGAGGTGGAATCTTATTTATTTATTTTTTTTTTTTTTGTGGTGCCGGGGATTGAACTCAGGCCCTTGTGCTTGCAAGGCAAGCACTCTAATCACTGAGCTAAATCCCCAGCCCGAGGTGGAATCTTAATGTTGTTTTGATTTGCATCTCTTGACTGACTAGTGATGTTGAACACTTTTTCATATATTTATTTGCCATTTTTATTTCTTCATGTGAGAAATGTTTATTCATTTCAGTTGCCCATTTTTGGATTGGGTCTTTAAATTTGGGAGGTTTGATTTTTTTGAGTTCTTTGTATATTTTAGATGTTAGACCTTTGTCTGATGGATAGCTGGCAAATATTTTTTCCCCAGTCTGTGGGTTTTCACCCTGCTCTATCGGTGATTTCTTTTGCTGTGCAAAAGCTTTTTAATAGCATGTGGTCCCAAGCACTGATTTTTTGTATTGTTTCCTGTGCAGTCTGGGTTCTGTTCATAAATTCTTTTCCTACCCCTATGTCTTTGAGAGTTCTACCTATTCTATTCTCCAGTAAATTTAGTGTTTCTGTTTTAATGTTTAGATCTTTGACCCACTTCAATTTGAGTTTAGTACATGGTGAGAGACATGTATCTAGTTGTAGTTTTCGGCATGTGGCAAGCCAATTTTTCCAGCACCATTTGTTAAATAGGCTATCTTTCTTCCAGTGAGGGTGTTTGGCTGCTTTGTCGAAGATGAGATATTTGAGTGTGTTTGGAGTTGTTTCTGCATCCTCCAATCTGTTCCATTGATCCTCAGGTCTGTCTTTTTGCCAGTACCATGCTGTTTTTATCACCGTAGC
>PVJO010018565.1:0-36382 GCA_004026905.1 Hystrix cristata
GGCCCCTTTAGGGGAAAGAGGTGCTGGGGTCTCTTTGGGGGTTGCAGTTGCTGGGACCCTTTTGGGGGAGGGGTGAGTCTCAGCCTGAGGTGTGGGGACCTCTTTAGGGGATGGAGTTGCTGGGACCTTTTTAGGGGAAGGAGGAGTCTTGGCTGGGGCAGTGGGGGCCACTTTGGAAGATGGGATTGCTGGGGTCTCCTTGGAGGCTGCAGTTGCTGGGACCTTTGTGGGGAAGGGAGGAGTCTCAGTTGGTGGGGTGGGGGCCCCTTTGGGGGATGGAGTTGCTGGGGTCTCTCTGGGGACTGTAGTGGCTGGAACCTTTTTAGGGGAAGGAGCCTTGGCTGGGGTAGTGGGGCTCTCTTTGGGAGATGGGATTGCTGGGGTCTCTTTGGGGGCTGCAGTTGCTGGGACCTTTTTGGGGGAGGGAGGAGTCTCATCTGAGAGAGTGGGGGCCCCTTTGGAAGACAGAGTTGCTGGGGTCTCTTTGGGGGATGCAGTGGCTGAGGCCTCTTTGGAAGATGGGGTTGCTGGGGTCTCTATGGGAGTTGCAGAGGACTTTTGGGGAGAGGGACTAGTCTCAGCTGGAGGAATGGGAGCTCCTTTGGGGGAGAGAACTGCTGGAGTCTCTTTGGGGGAGACAGAAGTCTTGGCTGGGACAGTGGGGGTGCCTTTGAGGGATGCGGCTGCTGGGGCCTTTTTGTGAGGAGTCTTGACTGGGACAGTGGTAGTTCCCTTGGGGGATAGGGTTGCTGGGACCTTTTTGGGAGATGGAGGAGCCACAAGTGGGGAGTCAGGCACCTCTGTGGGCAAGAAGGTTGCTGGGACCTCTTTGGGGGATGGGGTTGCTCCTTCTGGGGCGGGAGGAGAGGGAGACTGCTTCTTGGTTAGGGAGTCTTTAGGGCTTTGGAAAGAAAGACTAGCCTCAGGGAGGAAGGAAGCTTCAATGTGAGAAACACAGGAAACATTTCCAGTCAGACCATCATTGATAGTGGAACCCTTCTGAGTTGCTGGTCTTTTAGCCTGAGGAGAAATGCCAGTCCTTGCAGGGGATGGGGAATTAGCCAGGTAAGATGCAATAACAGAAGCAGAGTCTTCACTTGGATGTCCTTCAGAAGAGCAAGCCAAAGGCGCCAATGGTGAGGTATGAGAAATACCACCAACTCTCTCTGCACCAGAAGGAAGAATGCCAGCTGGTGGAAGTGTGGGAAAAGGCACAGGATTGGGAATTTCAGGGGCCAGTGCCATGGTAACTGTAGAAACAGAAACATTCTGAGGGGATAAAGTCACAGCGGAGGCTACAGGGCAACTTTCAGAGGCTGGTGGAACCAAAGGAAAAGTAGTATGAGTGTAAGTACCCTTTTGGCCTGGGTGGTTTTGAGGAGCTGAAGAGACAGCTTCTACAAAAGGACTGGCTGTAGTTGCAGGAGTGGAGTTACCTTTGGTGGTTGTAGGAGCCAGTCCCACAGGGCCAGCACTTTCCCAAGGAACTGGAAGCACTGTTGGGGCGTTAACAGAACTTTTGAGAAACTGACTGGTAGAGTTTGGGCTTACATAAGGATCTGTCTTAACTACAGAGATTGGGGAGTTGACACCTAGAGAAGCACCAGTAGCACCAGCTGACTCAGCTACAAGGAGAGGCCCTACAAGGCTCTTCTTTGCTACAGTGGCTCCAGGAGGAGTTACTTCCACAGACGATATACTTTGGAGAGAGAGGGGATTTTTAGGGGGTGTCAGGGTCAAAGGCAGGAGAGTCGTTGGGTCTTTCCCAGTAGGGAATCCTGCCTGGGCTGGAGAAATAGAGGCTTCTACATTTACCAATACTGAAGTGGGAAGAATTTCATGGTCTTCAGGAGCTGGCAGTGGAGAAAATGGCATCCCAGGAGTAGCTGCTAACTGAGGAGTAGGAAGTTCCTTTGAAGTCAGAGGTACCATACCCAAGGCAGTAGAGGAAGTTGATTCTTTACTACTTATGGGACCTGATGAAACTAGAGGAGACACAGAAGTAGCTACCTCAAAGGTAGTAGTTAGTTTAGAAGTTGCAGAGGGGCTAGTTATCACAAGCTGAGCAGTTCTACCAGAAGACACAGGCATTTCTTTTAAATCTGCTCCTGGAGAAGCAGCAATCTGGGTCACCAAAGGCTGATGAGTAACATTAGGTAGGCCTTTGAGAATTGGAGAGGCTGTGGGAGACAGTGAAGTAGTAGCTACATCTAGGGAGACTGAAGGACTGTGGGAGGTTATGCTAGTGATGGCAGAATGGCCTTTGTCAACAGAACTAGCTAGAGCTGAGGCCAGATTCCTGATTGGAAGGGAAGCCACAGTGCCAGCAACCAGCTCACTTCTGGAAGGAAGAGGAATCTCAGATCTCTGAGATGGATGAGAGGCCCCTGTGGAAGAATGATCTACAGAAATGGTATTCATTATAGGATCTGACAGAATGTTAGGACCTGTTTGACCTAAAGGTTGAATAGGACAGCCTAAAGAACTCTGATGTAAAGGTGCAAGATGAGTGCTTAGAGAAGTTGGGAAAATGGGAGGGATATTTGGAGTTCCAGTCTTTTGGGGAGAGGCCACTGCAGGAACAGACTGGGTTGAAAGAGAGAAGGCAGCAGGTGAACTAACAGGCCCCTTCAGGCTTGGGCTTAATGGGTTTTGCGGCACCACAGCTGAGGAAACAGGGATACCTTTGACCTGAGAAGTAATAGATGGTATCTGAGGACAGGAGGATACTCTAGATTCGGCAGAGGCTAAGGGAGTTACAAGGTGGGAAGGAATACCACTGACTGTAATGGGAAGATGTGGGGTAGTACTTTTTGGATTAGGGACTACTTGAGAGGGAATTTGAATGGGAGAGGTCTTTAGTTCTGAGGGAGGAATGGGAGCTGACAAAGATGTCACTGATTCTGACTCAGGTACAAGTGAACTCTTCTGAACTGACTGGGGAGCCAATGCAACCAGAGCCAAGGGAGCTGAAGAGGAATGGGCACCTTTCAGAGTGGGGCCTAACATGGGAGAGGCCAGGGCTAAGGCAGCTGGGGAGATAGGAGGGCCTATCAGGTGTGGTAGGAAAGTTGGGGTGTCAGGGGAAGCTTCCAACGGCATGGTCATCGCTGAGGCTGGCTGGGGAAAAGGAACCTCAAAAGGGACTGAACTACTTGGAGAGGGAGAGGGGGATGGAGATGACTGGTTTGCCATTGATTCAGGGAACTGTTGGGGGGCCGGGGAGCAAGGAGGGGTAGAAGTAGATCCAGGCTGCCCTAAGGCAGCAGTGATATTCAAGGCTGGAGACATAGGAAGCATAGCTGGAGGATAAAAGCAAAAAAGATAAAGGGAAGGAAAAAGGAAAAAAAAAAATAGGTGAGTTATGCAGCCCAACTAGGCATAACATGCCTCACAGAAACAATGGGATTTTAGATCTGAGAATGAAGATCACCACACAAGATTAGACAAAGGTGACAAACACCACCAATTTTTTCTCCAAATACAAGTCACTGGTAAAGTGAAAATACATCATTTTCATGTCCCGCACTTTCCAAATTCTACCAAAATAAACCAACTTTTAGGGTGGAAAAATATCTAACAGCAACTTATCTTTAAATGGGGAGCACAGGCCTGGGAATGCTTTCTATCCTTTCCCAGTTGTACCCTTCCCTTTCATCCTGAAATGGGTCCCATTTCTAAATCTTTTCTCATAGCCAAGAGAATTATGACTAGAATAGCTGTGCTACCCTGTTTACTCAAGGATCACGAACTAGCTGAAACACATCGAAAAAAATGGAACAAGCAAGCAAGGTAGTGAGCAGTGACAGTGATGGAGAATTAGAGCTGAATTAGGAGAAAAAAAAAAACCACCAGGTTTTTATATTCTCAGGTTTCACTAAGCTAGGGAAAAAATCTCTTACAATAAAGTTTCAGAAAGAGGTGCCTAGTATAATTCAATTCTACTGAAGATGAAACTCTTCTGAATGTTAGCTCAATAATGTCAGCTCCTTAGACCGAATCCAAGATGAACTAGACCTTCAGGGAGACAACTTAGTTACAGGGGTAGGGACTAGTATTACGCAACTCTGACCCAACTTGTTAAACCAGACTGTGCTTCTATTTTGGAAGGAAAATTAAAGTGAAAAGACTATGCTGGATTCTTACCCCTTAATCTGGATAAGTATGTCATTCTGTCAAAATAGACCAATATTTGGCACTAACATGAAACTAAGTAAAAAGTTTTCTGAATGAGGGGAAAAAGTACCATGCCTGTCATTCAGGAGATAAAATCAGACTGGATCAGTGGTGGTGAACCTATGGCATGCTCACCACAGGAGGCTATTTGCTGTCAATGGAAGATCTAAAAAAATTCACCAGGCTGGAGATTTAGCTCAGTGGTTAGAGTGCTTGCCTAGCAAGCATAAGGCCCTGAGTTCGATCCCCAGCACCCTCCAAGGAAAAAAAAAAAAAAATTAAAAAAAAAAAATCCATCATCACTGGACTAGATCAACAAATGTTCACCACCTGGGTGAGTTAAAACAAAAAACTGACAGCATCACAATTCAACTAGTTAATTCTGAAAGTCTTACAGCATCTAACTGTTAAAAAAAAAAAAAAAAGGTGGTTCAACAAGTTTTTCCTGGAGAACTTGTAGGTTAAAGTTTTATGACTCCAGTGCAAATACTTTCAGATAGATTAATTGGAAATTTAAAACACAGAATATGCTTTCTTCTTGTAGGATTTCAAACATTATAAGGGGTTGGTAATTTAGCTCAAGTAGTAGAGCACTTGCCTAGCAAGCACAAGGCCCTGAGTTTGATCCTTAGCACCCCGCCCCGAACAAAACAAAAGATGTAATAAGGTCCAAATAACTTGCACTGACATCATAACCAATTCCTTCTGTTAACTTTTTTTTTGAGACAGGGCCTTGTATGTAGTCCAGGCTGGCTTTGATCTCATGGTGACTCTCCCTTCTGCCTCAGCCTCCCTAGTGCTGGGATTGCACTCTGCCTAGGGAGAGCTAACTTCAGCACTCATTCTAATAAGACTATTAATTACAGACAAAATCCTGAGTGTTTAATATTGGCATTTCCTTAATATCATAAACTTTCTGTACAAGCTCAGACTAATCAAGAGAATCAAGAGTACTATTTAAAAGCACTAGGCAGAGTTCGATACCCAGTAGCAAAACAAAACACAAAGGATTGCTTCAGGAATTAATAACACTAGTTGAACCCGATAAGGTGGTGCATGTCTACAGTCCAACACTCTGGAGGCTGAGGCAAAAGGATGGCAAGTTTAAATCCCCCCATTACTGCACAAAGAAAGGGCTGAGGATGTTGCTCAGTCTTAGTGCAAAGCCCTGACCTGAATTCCCAGTACTGCCAAACAAAACCAAAAAACCCATTAGTCTAGAATGTGGGAACCAGATCATCCTAAATTCATTTGAATCTCAACCTCTGCATTTGTAAAATTAATCTGTCTGATGACACAATCTCTAAAATAGTACCGAAATTAACAGGAATTTTGGAGACCAGTCCTTCATCCTCCCCTCCAGATTCTTGCAGCTGAGGGATTTCATATTGCTTATTTCCCAGCTCAGGGGCCCCCTCCTTTTCCAGCAGCTGTATTAATCCCTTCAGCTGCTAAAATCAGACAGATGGGAAGGGAGAACCTTAATGCTTTTGACTACAAACAAGTTTAACTCCAAAAGGAGACAGAAACTGTTCCTCAAGTGACAGGTGTGTATATATGGGATGCGTGGAGGCTGTATCGTAAAGCAGTGGTAGCGAACGTATCATTGCATGGCTGCCTGGCTGCAGTGCAGCTGGCTGTCAGTTATCATTGGAAGTTTAAAAGGTTCTGATACTGATCTAAAGATTACCTTCAAAAAAAAAAAAAAGAAGAAGAAGAAGAAGAAGAAGAAGAAGAAAAAAAAAATCACCTTCATTGGGGTTGGGGATTTAGCTCAAGTGGTAGAGTGCCTGTCTGGCAAGAACAAGGTCCTAAGTTTGATCTCCAGCACCCCATCGTCCCTAAAAAGATTACCTTCATTTAGTTCTGTGCAACTGACTCAACGAAACTATCATTTTACATTTTTTCCCACTGCCTCAAGTTTTCTATGGTTGTTTTAACCCAAACTGAAAACCTGCCTTCACACTAGATTCTACAGCCCCCACCTTTTTTGTTTGAGACAGGACCTCGCTGCATAGCCCAGGCTGGCCCTGAACTTGTGGCGATCCTCCAGGTCCAGCCCCCATGAATTTCAATGTTGAAGACAAAAGGACTTACTTCAACTGTGGGATCCAGACAATGGTCTAGGTACTATTCCAGAATAACACAAATATCTCAGCACCAACACCTAAAACATGTTAACCAACTTCTAGGGACTATGAATATGAAGCTCAGTAGGACACACTACCACCAGCACATAACTCATCCAGACATGTGATGAGGGCACAATGCCAAGCTCTGCTATCCAAAACCTTGCTGCAACTCGCTGGCTGTTACTTCACAAAAGCTAAGGTCCCCTTGGCCCGCCTGTGTGCCATCCAGTTCCTATAGGTGCTATCACCAAGCTCCTTTCCTGCTGTGTGAGGACCACAGCAAAGGTCCTTTTTGAGGCAGTAGGCAGCACTGACAGAGCAGGCTCGAGAACTTTTAATGGCCACAAATCTCACAGATTTTATTCCATCCTCCTAAAGAAGTCAATTTTGTGGCCTCTCTTTTCTGCAACGCTTTTTTGTTGTTGTTTTAATGGCAGTGAACTATAAAAAGGCAGAAGAGTATTTATTTCCTCTTTGTCACTTTACCTGCCAAATAGCCTTAGGGTCGATCTTAACAGCAAGATGGGTACGGGAACCTACCTGTCTCAGCCTGGGGCTGTGGCAACTCCTGCTCTGTAGCAGGGACGGTTTCTGTGGCTTCACCGGGCATTTCTGAAGGAAGGGAATAAAAAGGAGGCCTAAATTGACTAGGATGTAGTCACCTGCCCAAACCAGAGTGAAGTGGTCTTAAAAACTCTGAGGAGGGCTGTTAAGCGACTGGGAATAGATTGGAAACATGACACGATCCTCAATCTCTACCAAGGGAATCTTCTCTCACTGAGCCTCTTCACCCCTCAGAAAACAGACTTCCCAGAGCTCAGGATTCGTTGTTTTCCACACGCGGTCCCACAAGGCCAGCAATCGCCACTGAGCTCGCAGCCCAAGGAGGTGCTCAGTCTGGTTCCCGACCAGGGGAGACCTAAGCCGCTACCCTTGAGCCCGCTCCCCTCCGAACATTCACGCTGCCCGGGCCGGGGCCTCCAGGACTCTCTGATGACTTTCGAGAGCCAGTAAAGAGGATGCCCTGAGTCCCAACACTCCCCCTCACCGTAAGAACGATGCTGGGTCCTAAAGGCCATGACCCCCTTAACCTCCTCCGGATTCCTGTGAAGCCGCCCCCAACAACAGACACTCAGTCTCTGTCCGCCAACACTGTAACGGCTCCCACGTCCCATCTCCAGACTGCATTCCCTGCCCGCGGCCCTTATGCCTGCTTTTGCCAGGACACTAACCCCAGACCCCGTTTTGTCCGTAAGCCCAGGGACAAGTAGAATCCTTGTGGCCTCACGAAGACTTCAACTCTCCTTAAACTCTATATCCCCAGGGCGGCTCAGCCCACAGGAAAGAAGGATGGCTGTGGATACAGAGCTAGGGAGCAGACAACACTTACTGTGCGGAGAACGCGGAACCAAGATGGCGGCAGAAAGAGAGCGAGCGAGAGCGTGACCCACGCCTGTTGCAGAAGGAAGCCCGGCGCGGAGGGGGCGGGACCACGATCTGATTCCGGGTCGGGAGCTACTTGCAGTCACTTCCTTTATCCAGCGCCGAGTCCGGCTGTTCCCAAGGAGTGGGTGGTGACGATCTCTAAATAAGGTTAAGAACTCAGAATTGGACACGCGGGGCTGGCAGCGTCTGTCTGACCCGTAGCCACCCGGTCCCTTCCCGAGAGCGTGTTGGACGCCCGAATGAAGATCCTCCCACTGGTCGGCAAAGTAGCGACAGCGGTTTAGGGCATCTTCGATTTTCCCTTGTGAAATACAGGAAAAGGAGACGATAATTAATGGCGGATGCTACAGAGATTGAATTCACGCCTTTGGGTAGTAGAAGTGACCCAAATTAACCCTCAGTTATTTTTGGAATAGACGATTTAGGACGATATTGAAATTATTTTAAAGCCGAAAAAAAAAAGAGGCACATATAACAATTCATTTTGCTTGCTATTTTGGGGAAATTCATCCATTCTAGGAACCCAGTACCACAAGTTAAGAACTGTGCTTTTTTGTACAGGATTCTTGAAAAGTAGATTGTAAAGCCAGTGTTTTGTTCACGATAAGGGTACTGACTCCCCATACTATCTCAGCTCTACAAAGGGACTCCGCATATGGACCTGGATTATCTAAATCAACACTATTTGGTCTAATGGCTTGAAGACGACCTGGCTTCCCTGTAAGGGAACCTGTGAAAATATAAAGTGCTGTGAAAGCTACTTTAAATCTCTGAGATTTTTTCTAAAGGGAAGTGAGGATTAGGATTGGTGAATCAGGATTAAATGGGATAGTGAAATTTACCAGGAAGGGGAAGTTATAAATTTCTCCTCCAATAGGGCAGACTCTGAAGCCAGACTTTGTTGTCTGAGTATCATCTGGGTTACTTTATTATTTTTTATCATTTGGGTTACTTTAGACTTTTTTGCTGTACTGGGGATTGAACCCAGGGTCTTTGCCCTGAGCAACAGCCCCAGTTTTTAAATTATTTTTTAAAATTTTAAGATAGGGTCACACTCAGTCAACAATTTGTCCAGGTTGGGCTAGTTTATGATTCTTTTACCTCAGTATTTATTTATTTATTCACCTCAGTATTTATTTAGAGATAGGGTCTTACTACTGTATTTCCCCCACAATAAGACCTGGTCTTGTATTAATTTTTGCTCCAAAAGATACAGTAAGGCTTATTTCCAGGAGATGTCTTATTTTTTTCATGTACAACAATCTACATTTATTGATGTACAAAAATCTACATTTATTTAAATATAGTGATATCATATTCTGGATGATCATCGTATCTCTCCAAATCCCAAATTCTAGTGTGGCTAGAATTAATTTCTACCTAAATAACTGATCTGGAAGATTTTCATTGCAGTCCATTTACTTTCAGAAAAAAGGTAAAAAAAGTAGCTGATTGTCTGTAGATAAAACTACATATTGGGCATTCTCCTTTCTTGCTCAGCAAGCCCATGGACTTTTTCAGTTTGTTTTCTTTTTTTTGAGACAGGGTCTTGCTATATAATTCAAGCTAGCCTTGAACTCACTGTGTAGCCAAGGCTGGCCTCAAACTTTTGGTGATCTTTCTGCCTGAGCCTCCCAAGGGCTAAGATTATAGGCAAGTGCCACCATACCTGGCCACTTTCAGCCCTAGTGACTACCCAAGGAATAAACTTTCTTTTTTTGTAGTCCTGGGGATTGAACCCAGGGTTTGGTGCTGAGCTGCTCCTCCCCCTTTTTTGACTTTTTGAGATAAGGTCTTGCTATGTAGTTCAGGCTGGTTTTGAACTGAGCAATCCTTCTGCCTCAGCCTCTGAGTGCTGTGATACAGGCATGCCCCACCACATCCAGTTCTTGGGTTTCTTTATAAATTGACAAGTTTGAAACTGGGTGTGGTGGTACACGCCTGTAGTCCCAACCCTCAGAAGGCGGAGGCACGATTGCTGAGTTTGAGGCCAGCCTGGGCTCCATAGTGAGTTCAAGGCCAGCCTGGACAACATAGCAAGACCCTGTCTCAAAAGAAGAAAAAAAAATGGCAAGTTTGGAGATGGAAGGCATCACTGTATCCTTTGTTTCTACAGGTCTATCAGTGGATTGGCAAATGGGGGTAAAAGGAGGTCAGTAGTCTTTGCCCATGTTTCTGTTCTTATGTGGTGCTGGAGATTGAACTATGGCCTTTGCACTGAGCTACATCCTAGCCCTTTATATTTCTTTTAAGAAAAGGTCTTGCTGTGTTGCTAAATTGCCCAGGCTAGGCTTGAATTTCTAATCCTCATGCTTTAGCTTTCCAGAGTGCTGGGATTACAGGTGTGTGCCCTTGCATCTAGCTTTTAATTAATAATTTTATAGGCTAGAATACCAGCTTTTATCCAAGGGCTTTAATATTAAAGCACTAAAATACTTCAGTGCTAGGCATATTTACAAAGTTATAATGGATGCTTAAAACGTCTCTTGTTGAAAGCATAATACCAGTTTTTCCACTCTTATTCTGAGTCCTTAAAATGGACTGAGCCTTTAGCAATTCTGTATTCAGGAGTTTTAATTGACTCACTGCTTTTTAGAACCTGAAGACTGAATAATTCATAGTATAGAAGCTCAAATAATGAGGAATTTTGCACAATAACCCTTAATATTTTTTAAAAAGTAGAAAAGCAAGAAATGGCCAGCCATGGTGGCACATGTCTATAATCCCAGCACTCAGTCGGCTGAGGAGTTCAAGGCCCACCTGGGCTACATGGTGCGTTCAACGCCAGCCTGAACTACATAGTGAGACTCTGTCTCAAAAAAACAAAAAGAACAACAAAAAACTAAAAAAAAAAACGAAAACAAAAAAAGCAAAAACAAAGAAAAAGGCAAAGCATTTCAGTGTGTTGACTGCAGTATAGTCTATTTTTATATAAACCAAAAGATTAAAAAAAAGACTGTGTGACTATAGACGAAACATTAAAGGAAATGCAAAGGAAGGGAAGTTTTTATGAGATCACAATTCTGGCAGCCTGCTTCTCAGTGTTTCTCAGATGGAATCTGTACTAGAAAGACCATTTTGTTTAGATTGGGTATAGAACCAGGTGAGCCCAACCTGACACTTTAGCATCTATTATATAAAACGGGAAAGAAACAAAGTTTAAAATTTAGTTATGTAAAAATTCCAAGTGTTGGGGTTGGGGATTTAGCTCAGTGGTTACAGTGCTTGCCTTGCAAGCACAAGGTCCTGAGTTCGATCCTGCACCCAAAAAAAAAAAAAAAAAAAAAAAAAAATTCCAAGTGTTTTGACAAGTAAAACAGGTTTTTTGCCAGGGTACTGGGGATGGAACCCAGAGCCTCAAGCACACTAGTTAAGTACTCTATCACTGAGCTGTACCTCCAGTCCTTCTTTATTATCTACTTTGAGATAGGGTCTCACTAAACTGCCCAGGCTTGAATTTGTGATCCTCTTGCCTCAGCCTTCCAGAGTGCTGGAATTACAGGTATGTGCCACCATCCCTAGCTACAACAGGTTTTATATTGGTTAAATTTGTTATTTTTTAAAGATGGTTCTTTATGGTAGACTAATTCAATTGTTCTCTGAAGGAAAAAGGACATACAATAGTTGTGAAAACACACTCTTGGCTGGGTCCTAATACTGTTCATCTAATAATTCATATTTTTCGAATTGGAATTTTGGTAGGTTGAGATGCTCAGTTGAAAACAATTTCAGCTGATCATGGTGGTGCATGCTTGTAATCCCGGCACTATAGGAAGCTGAACAAACAGAATTGAAAATTCAAGCCTGGCCTGGGCAATTTAGGGAACCTGTCTTAAAATTAAAAAAATAGAAAAAAGGGCTGGGGATATAACTCAGGGTGAAGGTCCTCGGTTCAATCTTCAGTACTGAAAAAGAAAAGAGAGATGGGCAGAAGGGTGTGGCCCAACCAATGAAAGTATCAGTAAGAAAAAAAAAAAATAGAAAGTATCAGTAAGCAAAATTAGGAAGTGATTCCAGGTATAAGTTATCTATGATTTAAGGACAAAGCTGTCATTTACCTAGAAATAGGAAAGTTGTATCCAGTGGGCTGAAATGAAAGTTTTACACATATTACTACTCACTTATCTTTATATGTGGCAACTGGTAGAATTGAGCATATCAAAAGCCTTAGAATTATCTCTAATATTAAAATTTACACAATTATGGGCAATTTGCCTATTCTGTGGTTTATTGCCCCCTTTCAGGAAAGGTGGCACCCTTTTTGTTTTTTGTTTTGTGTGTGCAAGGGATCGAACTCAGGGCCTTGTGCTTGCTCGGCAAGTACTTTAACTACTAAGCTAAATCCACAGGCCCAATAGTTGTTTTATTTAAAATAAAAAAAAAGGAAATTCTGCTTTAAGCATTAAGACACATACATGCTTCTGTCATATTTATTAAATGGGTCTTGAAGTATTTGATCCTTGGTAGAATATAGAAGATATCCACACTGGTTTGAGGGAATTTTTATCTTCAGAAATCTTTTTGTAAATCTAAAATAGAATAGATTTTTAGAACAGTTAGTAAAGGAAAACAAAACTCATTTATTGTCACATCCTGATCTGTTTCTTGTTTCCATTAAGTTCCCATCATGCAGAAAGATTTGCTTTCACATTTGCTGAAGCCTACAGTACAGGCTAAGCAAGTACAGAATGAGAATGCAAAGGACTTACACAACCAGTTGGAATGGAGGCTTCAACAAGGCTTTCCAAGTTCAGAGTCATCGTTGTTCATTCAATAAGCACATATTTATACGTCTACTATGAGTAAATCATTAACTTAGGCACTACTTAAACCAATATACATTTAATTAAGAATTGAAATAGAAGTTGGGGGAGTGACTCAGGGGTAAAGCACTTGCCTAGACCCTGGATTTGTCCCAAAAGAACAAAACAAGCAACGCTGAAGTGGAGGAGTTTCTAGTTCTGTAACATTGCCACAGTTTTCTAGGGTGTCTATCAATCTCTTGAATAATGTCTACTGTGATTTTTTTCTTTTGGCTTACACATTGTGAGGTTTTGCCCATGTAAAGAACTCTTCATTTGACACTGCTAGCCTCTTTGTACCTCCTTCTAGTTACGATATCCACTAAGATTTTTTTTTTGGTGCTGGGGATATCCACCAGGATTTTAGCAGTTCTCTGCTTCATTTGACATCTGATAACTGCCTTGAGACTTTCCCCTGGCTTCCGTGACACTTCTCTTCCATCTTGCATCTCTCTACTTCCAAATCATTGCCACATGTCAAGAATAGTTACTGTATTTGTACTGTTGGAGACTTCCAGTGCTACTGTACTAATGGTAATAGTCCATCTGGCCTCTTGGGATTTAACTCTTTTCTCCCCAGATTTACCTTTTCTAGATACAACTGCAAATCATGGTACTTTCTTTCCTCAAAAGACTTTAATAATTTCCTTCTTCCTATTTACTAAGCCCAAACCGCTAAGGTTGGAATTCCAGCCCATTTTAGCTTCAGCCTGCTTCTTCACATTTATATCCCCATCACTTCCTGTCACAGTCTTTCTAGATTAGCTTTACTATTTGATGAACTCTGAGTTTTGTGATGCTTTCTTGTCTGCTTTTGTTTTCAATCCTCTTTCAAGAATGAGCAAACATGGCCTGGGGATGTTGTTCAGTGCTTCCTTGGTATGAGCAAGGCCATGGTTTTGATGCCCAGCATCATACAGACACACACAGCCCTCTCCTTTTTCCAATACTGTATCCTAGCTCATCAGACCTCTGACTGTAAACTGACTGTGGTGGTGCACACGTGTAATCCCAGCACCTGGGAGGTTGAGGCAGAAAAATCTCTTAAGACTTCAAGGCCAGGCTGGCTACATAGTAAGGCTATCTCAAAAAACCAAACAAACCCAAAACAAAATGAAACAAACTCTAATTAGAGGTGCTAAAGAACCGCTAATAATAGAAATTCTACTCATAATTTAAGCAATAATGTATTGGCACTGGGATTAGAATTTTTTCACCCCTAGGCTTTATTTTGATAGATTTGCTATGTAGTTCAGACTAGCCTTGAATTCGCTATGTAGTCCAGGCTGGCCTTGAACTCGAGGCAATTCTCCTGCCTCAGCTTTTTGAGTGCTGGGATTACAGGCATGTGCCATTACACCTGGCCATTTTTTTCCCCCCCTAATGGTAGCAAAAATTTTATTAAGGGTAGGAAAAGAAACAGGCTCTGCAGAGCGAGTTAGGGCCAAGTAAAAGTAGGAAAGAACACAGTGGCCAGGAACTTCAATTTTTTTCTTTTTGGGTGCCTGGGATCAAACTCATGGCTTTGTGCTTGCTAGGCAAGCCTCCACCACTTGAGCTAAATCCTCAACCACCGTGGAAGCTCAATTTTTGAAAATGGTAAGGACAGTAAGATAAATCAGTAAGTCTTTTTGGGAGGCAAAGACTATAGCTCAAAAATTGTTCCTTTGTTGGGCACTTTAAACTAACTATTCATATAGGGGCTGGGGACTTAGTGCAGTGGTTAGAATGCTTGCCTAGCAAGCGCAAGGCCCTGAGTTCAATCCCCAGGACCAAAAAACAAACAAACAAACAAAATACCCAAAACTATTCATATTGACCTAACTAGATAAAAGAGAAAAGTATAGAGTCTTACCACTCTTCTTGAGAAGTTCTCCTTTTCGGGATTTATCCAGGTTTTCAAGAAACTGTTCGAATACTTTCACATAAGGTGCTAAACTGGTCTTCTTATAATCTAAATTATGAAGCATGTACATCGTAATTAGCAAGCTGGCAGCAAGAACCATAAGAATAAAACTTTTAAATTTCTTGTAAGAACTTTCTCTTCCTTCCTTCCTTTTCTTTCCTTTCTCTCTTTCTTTGTGAGACAGGGTTGGGCCTCAAACTCATGAGATCCCCTTCCAAATGCTGGGATTATAGGTGTGTACCACCCCACCCCAAACTGTATACAAATCTTTTTTTTTTTGGTGCTGGGGATTGAACTCAGGACCTTGTGCTTGTGAGGCAAGCACTCTAACCGCTGAGCTAAATCCCCAGCCCTGTGGTTATATGCTGCTCTAAAATATCTAAAATCACATTATCCCAATGCTGGGATTACAAGTGAGTGCTACCATGTCCAGCTGAGAAACTGTACTCTTAAAAATTTAGTAAACATTATTTGATTTACTTGGGCCTGGAAAAAAGTTTTGATGAGGTTATCAAAGCTACTATCTGAGCTATGTCACCACCCCCTCCCACCCCAAGTAAACCTAAAATTCAACCACTGAGCTATGCCCCTAACCCTTTTTAAAAAATGTTTTCTGTTTTGAGACCAGGTCTTTCTAAATTGCCTCAACAGGCCTTGAACTTGCCACCTTCTGCTTCTGCCTCCTGAGTAGTCATTTTTTTTTTTTTGAGGAGGGTCTTGCTATGTAGTTCAGGCTGGCCTCGAACTCCCTATATAGCCCACACTGGCTTCGAACTCACAGTGACTCTCATGCCTCAGCCTCCTAAGTGCTGGGACCACAGGAGTGTGTCACCACGCTGGGCCTGAGTAGTAATTTTAAAAATTTCTTAAAACCAAGTACTACGACTTACACTTTTAAAAATTTGTGCATATTACTCACTATGTAAATGTAGTCAGTATATATTTTTCAATGCTTACTATGTATTTTAAATAGTGAAACAAATATACAGAACTTTGTCTAAGAAGATTAAAATGTTGAATTAAAAATTCATACATATTGGGTGTGGTGGCACATGCCTGTAATCCCAGTACTCAGGAGACTGGTGCAAGAGGATAGTGAGTTCAAGGCCAGCCTGTACTACAGAGGGAGACATTGTTGGAAAAAAAAAAAAAAAAAAAAAAAAGGTTCATACAGTACAGTACTCCCTTCAGGACAGGATGGAGCTGCTATTAGTCCTGAGGTGTAGGCTGTAGCAGGTCAGTGGCCTCAGCAGCCTCCACAGGTATCTACAAGTTTTCTTCAGGGCAAGTGTTGTGAGGTTGGGAACACTAGTAGAAGACAAATATGGGAACAAATATTTGCCTAATGTGTGTGGCCCTGAGTCTAATGGCCAGTACCATGAAAAAAAAAGTTTCTAAACTAATTGAAAAAATAAGACCTACATATAGTCATAGAAAAAAAGATGATTAAAAGAACCTACCAAGCACAAGGCCCTGAGTTCGATCCCCAGTACCAAAAAAAAAAAAGATTAAAAGAAAAACAACCATATGGATAATTATAGGAGTCCCAAGAATTGACCAATCAATATTGCCCAAGGTGGGTATGAACTCAAAAGACACAGTGAGAGTAGATAAGAGGTTGGAGAATACTCCGGAATTTGTGAAGCAGAAAGGAAAGAGTAAATGAAACTAATGTGAAAAAGGGCAAAAACCTTAAAATCATGTGGTGGCATAAATTTATAATCTTAGCACTGAGGAGTCTGATGAGGCAAGAGGATTGTGATTATGCAGCTCGGGCTACATGGCAATTTAAGGTCAGCCTGGACTATATAGTGGGATGCTGCTTCAATCAAACAAAGAAAGAAAGAAACAAACAAAAATATAATAAAGAACTAATGTATCACCAATTCCGAACTCCTACCACTGTTAATACATTCTAGACTAATGGCTGGGTTGGGGATTCAGCTCAGTGGTAGAGCACTTGCTTAGCAAGTGTAAGGCCCTGATTTTGATCCACAGCAGCCCCCTCACAAAAAATAGACTAATGGCTATTAGGGTATTTGTGAAGAGATATAATGATACTCATTTCAGTTTTTTTCTTTTTTTCAGTTTACTTTTGCAATTATAGAAAATGTCTCAATGAAGAGCCAAATTTTTTTCCTTTTCTTTTCTTTTTGTGGTGTTGTGGATTGAGCCCATGCAACTTTGTGTATGCTGGGGAGGTGGATCTACAACTGAGCTGTACTTGCAGCCCTCAAAACTTGCTTTTTTTTTATTACTAAAAATTTTATGATTTCTCCTTTTTTTCGTTTTATTTTAGGCTGGGGATTTAGCTCAGTGGAATGGTACATTTTAGATGTACATAGTGATAACATTCATCACAGGGGAAAAATTTGCTTTTTAAAAAATGATGTATAAGCCAGGTGTGGTGGTGCATACCTATAAACACAACACTCAGAAGGATGAGGCAGGAGGATCACAAATTGGAGGTTAACCTGGGCTACAAAGAGAGATAAGATTTGAAACCCTGTATCAGAAAACCAAAAGCCAACCAAACCAAAGCAAATTGAACCAAAAAACCCTAAGTCTGAATAAACAAATGAAATAAACAAATATTCTGAATGACAAAGATGGGGCTGCAGGTAATTCAGTAGTAAAATCCATAAGGCTCTGGGTTTGATTCTCAACACCTCAAAAAAAAAAAAAAAGGGGTGGGGGTGGGGGGACTACTGTATCTTTTCTCATAGCAGCCCACCCTGTGTTCTCCACAGTGCACTTTTATTTTGCTTCTTCCTCTTTTACTCAGCCCAAGCTCACCCTGCAGAGCTAGTTTCTCCTTCATTCTTCACTTTTGCTTTTTTTTTTGAGACAGGGTCTTGCTATGTCTTGCTAGGGTCTTGCTTTTTTTTGAGACAGGTTGACCTTGAACTCACTATGCAGCTCAGGCTGGCCTTGAACTCATGGCCATCCTTCAGCCTCAGCTTCTGAGTGCTGGGATTACATGGGTGTGCAACCATGCCTGGCTTTCACTTCTATTTTTTCAAATAAATTTTGTCACTGCTAAAAAAAAAAAAGGAAGAAGAAAAAAAGTAATATGTGTACATTGTTTAAAAGAGTAAAATAGTACTTAAAGGGTTTATAACAGGAAAATTAGCAACCTCCTGCCCTGATAATTCTGACCTCTCTGTTCTCTGGAATTTGCAGTGACTTCGCAAATGTGCACCTCCACTGTTACTAATCAATTGAGGCCATTTTTCTTTCACCTGTTTTTTTTTTTTTTGGATGATGTGGTAGTGATGGTGATTCTGCCAACACTTAGGATCTTTTAATTCTCAGTTTTCTAAACTTTTAATTTTTATTTATTTATTTATTTTAATTTTTACTTTTTTGAGACAGAGTCTTGCTCTGTAGTTCACGCTGGCCTTAAACTCACTGAGCTCCTCCTGCCTCAGCCTCTGGAGTGCTAAAATTACTGGCATGTGCCACCACACCCAGC
The DNA here is from genome assembly GCA_004026905.1 of Hystrix cristata. Classification (NCBI taxonomy): domain Eukaryota; kingdom Metazoa; phylum Chordata; class Mammalia; order Rodentia; family Hystricidae; genus Hystrix; species Hystrix cristata. Next base: position 17,938 of record PVJO010018565.1, read on the forward strand.
TGGGCTCTGAACATTTGCAAAATGATGTGCCTTGGTTTAGTTCTTTTTTGTAAAATTATGATGAGCCCTTTCCTTTCTGGAATGTTTTCCTATGTAATTGTGACAATTTTTTTTGTTTTAGACAAGAGTCTCACTATGTAGTCCAGGATGGCCATGTGGCCAGTCTCCTGAGTACTTGAGATTATAGGAGTACATACCATGATTGGCTTTTCTTCTTATGTATTCTGTTTTTGAAACTCCTACAGGCAATTCTAGTTTTCCTAAACCAGTTCTCTAATTTTCTTTATCTTTTTCTTTCTTTCTTTTTTGAGTGCTGGGGATCGAACTCAGGGCCTTGCACTTACTAGGTAAGTGCTCTACCACTGAGCTAAATCCCCAACCCCATCTTTTTCTTTCTTACAACCACCACCAGGCTTGGGGATTTAGCTCAAGTGGTGGAGTGCTTGCCTGGCAAGTGCAAGACCCTGAGTTCAATTCCCAGCAAAACCTCCTGTGGAAAAAAAAAAAAAAAAAAAAAAAAAGGCCACCACGTTGTTTTTTGTATTATGTTCTGGGCAATCTGTTTTTCTTTTCCAACTCTGCTAATGATGTTTTTTACTCTAATGATTGTTCTTTGGAGATGGGTGGGTGGGGTTTGAGACAGGGTCTTGCTGTGTAATTCAAACTAGCCTTGAACTCACTGTGCAGCCCAGGCTGGCCTTGAACTTGTGGCAATCCTGCCTCAGGCTCCTTCCAAAGGAAACTTCCAAAAGCTCTTTCTTACTCTGTTCCTTTTTTGTAGCACTTTGATGGTGCTTTATGGATGCAACTATCTTATTCTTTGAGGATATTAGTATATTTTCTGCAGTGTCTCATTCCTGAGTTCCTTTATCCAGTTTGTCTTTCATATTGGAGAGTTTTAAAAAATATTTTAGAATACTTGTGATCACAAACATTAATAGTGGAATATAGAATCTGTTGATGTTCTTAGAGCTGGAATATTTGGCGCTTGATTTTGAAGGCAGAGTATCAACATTTGATCAAAAAAGGTCAGCTGGAGACAACATATGTGTACGATATAAAAGTCACCAGCAGTTGGGTGTGGTGGCTCATGTGTATAATCTCAGCATTTGATTTGGGAGCCTAAGGCATAAGGATTACAAATTTGAGTCCCCCCCCCGGGCAATTGAAATTGCAAAACCCTGCTGCAAAGTAAAAAAATTAAAAAACAGGGCTGGGATGTAACTCATTGCAAGGGTTCTGGGTTCAATCCCTAGTACTGGGGCAGGAGGGAGTTCCACAACTAGACTCAGCTATTTAAAAGGATTATATGGCATAGCCAGGCTTGGTGGTACACACCTGTCATCCCAGCACTCAGGAGGCTGAGGCAGGAGGATCACTGAGAGTTCGAGGCCAGCCTGGGCTACATAGTGAGCTCAAGGCTGCCTGAACTATATAGTGAGACCCTGTCTCAAAGAACAAGAACAAAACAAAAAAATTAGAGTGCAGACAAATACTTGTTTAACTACTAACAGTTTACCCTGAGCGCTAACTCAGGCAGTGCATTTATATACTGACTATCCTGAGAGTTGCTTGGGCAGGTCTCATTTCAACCAGTAGATTTCTTTTTTTTAAATATATTTTTTAGTAGATACTTTTTTTTGGGTACTGGGGATCAAACTCAGGGCCTTGTGCTTGCTAGGCAAGTGCTCTACCACTGAGCTAAATCCCCAACCCTGAACCAGTAGATTCTTGTATTGAATACATTTGATAAAACTGTCATTTTTATATTTCCTGTTATCTTATGAAAATTAACATAAATGTAATTTTTGGTCATCCTGTATGTAAATTGTTGGACTAGTAAGTGGTTAAAAAGTTTGTGTCAAAAGTGAGGCTTCGGGGGTTGAGGAATTAGCTCAGTGATAGAGAGCTTACCTAGCAAGGGCAAGGCCCTGAGTTCAATCCCCAGCACCCCACGAAAAGTGAAGCTTCAGGTTGGGTGTAGTGGCACATGCCTGTCATCCCAACACTGGCAAGGCTGAGGCAGGGGGATCACTGCAAGTTTGAGGCCAGCCTGAGCTGCATATTGAGTTTAAGGCCATCCTGAACTACATATTAAGACCTTGTTTCAACAAAGTGAAGCTTCAATGTATTAACCTACCTCTGGTTTTGTGTTTGATATCAGATTCAGCTTTGTTCCCCTCTTTTTCATTTTCATTTGTAGAAATGACATCCAATTCACGGCAAATGGAGCTACAAATAATAAAGAGAATTTTCAAGTTGGTTTCTGATCAGTATTACCCAATAAATGCTAGCACATACATCCTATAAGATTTTCTGAGAAAAAATTATGTGGCCAGACTCAGGATATATAGCTCAGTGATATAAAGAGAGCACTTGCCTAGCATGCTAAGGGCCCTGGGTTCAATCCCCAGCACTACAAATAATGAAACAAAAAGAAGTGGTCAATTTGGGGTCTCTCAAAGACTATAATTTCTTATTGTAGTTTTTCATGCATTTATTAAAGACTGTGAAATCTTTTTTTTTTTCTTTTTTTTTTTTGTGCCAGGGATCAAATTCAGGACCTTGTGCTTGCGAGGGACGCACTCTAACCACTGAGCTAAATCTCCAGCCAAGACTGTGAAATCTTGTAGTAAAGAAACTTTTTTTTCAGTGCTGGAATTGAACCCAGGGTTTTGCATATTCCAGGCAAATACTATATCGCTGACAAGATATCCTCAGCTCTAAATAAATTTTTAATATGTTTAAATTGACATTTCCCAGACTTATTATTTTGGTTCTGGGCACTGAACCCATGATCCTTACCACTGAGGTGTATCCCAAGCACCCCCAGACTTATTTGACCTTAAAATCTTTTGTAACATAGCTGTTTTAAATTTGTATTACTGCGGGTTGTAGATTTAGCTCAGTGGTTAGAGTGCTTGCCTTGCAAGCACTAAAGCTCTGATTTTGAGTCCCAGCACCGAAAAAAAAAAAAGGCCAATTCTCTTCAAAGGACACTCCTTACGAGCCCTAAATTTGTATTACTTATTATGGCATCATAATCTAATCTTAGAACCAAGTATCTGCATAATCAAATAACCATTCCTGTGCAGCTACTCTACTAAGAGATCTAATATAATCTATTTCAAATTCATGTTCAAAAAGAGTGATTAATGATATGCAGCATACCATACCTTATTGTCGGAACAGTAAAGGGATCAAACTGATCTACTTTCTGTAAATCAATAGGCACAGAAATGCGACCTGTAACAACCAGAAATTATAAACTGATGATTGTAGAGTACTAATTATCAGAAGCTGTCTTCTGAGTTATTTTTGGTTAATATTTTACAGAGGGTTAGGTTTATCTGTTAATAACAGTATTTAGAAATATAAATTACTTTCACACTGGCTGTCACTCTTATTTATCTTAAACAAAAAACTGGTGTGAGGAATGTTGAGCTATTTCCCAGTTGCTCTTATTTTTACTTTTATTTCTACATTTAGAAATAAAATATTTTAAAATTCCAACCTGGGTGTGTTAGTGCACACCTGTAATCCCAGCACCTGGGAGGCTGAGGCAGGAGGATCGCCATGAGCTCAAGGCTAGCCTGGGCTACATAGTGAGTTCAAGGGTAAACTGAACTACACAGCAAGACCCTGTCTCAAAAAACAAAAGTATATATAGTATTTATGAGTGAACATAATCATTTACCTAAATCTTGAAAATTAGAATGAGAGGATACTCCCTGAAGTTTAAAATTAAATTTAAAATAAATTTAAGGTTATTACCAAAAGAAGTTAAAAACAAATAGTTGACAGGTTTGAAGAGGAGCCATAGAAATGTACGAACTGCAGAGTCATTATAGATTATTAAAGGAAACAAGGCAGTTTGGAAGTAGTGTATGTGTACCACACTTTTTTTAGGACTCTACATTAAATTTTTTTCTTTTTAAATTTTATTTTACTTTTTTCCTTTCTTTTTTCCTTTTTTCTTTTTTTGAGAAAGGGTCTCACTGTGTAGTTCAGGCTGGCCTTGAACTCATGGAGATCCTCTTGCTGCAGTCTCCTGAGTGCTGGGATTATAGGCATGAGCCACCATGTCTAGTAGGATTTTGCATTTCAGACTGTCATCATAATCCACTGAGATAGATACTTTTATCTCCATTTTGAAGATAAAGGAGGTCGGGGATTTAGCTCAAGTAGTAGAGTGCTTGCCTACCAGGGGCAAAGCCACGTGTTTCATCCCCAGCACCCAGGGGAAAAAAAAAATCGAGACACGCAAAGATTAATTTGTTTAAGGTCTCATAGCAAATGGTGGCATTGGATTGTTGACACTAAAGAGGAAAATTATATACTTCTCTATTATGTCCCTTAGTTGGACAGGCCATAGTTTTATGCAATATAGCCACTTTTATATAAATTTCCAGGTCAGTTTCAGTCCTCCAAATTATATCAAAGACAAACATAAAGAGTAAAGCTTAAAACTATTGAAAACAAAAACTTAGGGAAGCAGCATAGTAGGAAACACACAAATCTTTGAGTTTTTTTTTTTTGGTGGTGCCGGGGATCGAACTCAGGCCCTTGTGCTTACAAGGCAAGCACTCTACTCACTGAGCTAAATCCCCAGCCCCCAAATCTTTGAGTTTTAAGAACTGAAGTTACTATTAAAAGCAATTCTGGATAAAAAAGAAGCAAAGTGAGAGGCATCACAACCCCAGATTTGAAATTATAATCCAAAGCTACTGTGATAAAAACAGTGTGGTACTGGCACAAAAACAAACAGGAGGATCAATGGAACAGAATACAGGATGCAGAAACAACTCAAAGCACGTTCAACAATCTTTGACAAAGTGGCCAAAGATATACACTGGAAGAAAGATAACCTCCCTAATAAACAGTGTTGGGAAAACTGGCTATCCACATGCAGAAGATTGAATTTAGACCTACATCTCTCACAATGTACTACTAAAATCAAAATGCATCAAAAAAGTAAATGTTAAACCAGAAACTCTTAACCTGTTAGAAGACTAGATAGGTAAACCTCTAGAAGTCATAGGTGTAGGCAAGGACTTCGTGAACAAAACTCCAGTTGCATAGAAAATGGTTCTAAGAATCATCAAATAGGATATTAAATTAAAAAGCTTCTGTACAGCAAAAGAAACAGCCAACAGAGTGAAAAGACAACCTACTGAATAGGAAACATTTTTTGTCAGTGATTCCTCAGAGGGCTCAGATCTGGAATATATAAAAAATTTAAAAAACTTAGGACCCTCCCCCAATAGAAGACTCAATCAAAAAGTGGGCAAGTAAAATGAATAGATGCTTCACAGAAGTACAAATGGCTAACAAATACATGAAGAAATGTTCAACATTGCTGGCCATTAGAAAAATGCAAATTAAAACAACACTGAGATTCCATTTTACCCCAGAAAGAATGGCCATGATCAAGAAAGCAAATAACAAATACTGGAAAGGCTGTGAGGGAAAAAGGAACCCTTCTATACTGTTGGTTGGAATGTAAAATAGTACAATCACTGTAGAAATCTGTATGGAGATTCCTTAAAAAACTAAAATTACAAATTCTATTTGACCCAGTTAGTCCTCTTCTAGGCATCTTCCTGAAATAGTTAAAGACATGTTACAGTGATACATGCATATCCATATTTATAGCAGCACAATTCATATTAGCTAAATCTCAGAAGTTGCCCATATGTCCATCAACAGATGAATGGATAAAGCAAATGGAGTATTACTCTGCCTTAAAGTATAGACTTGAGTCATCTGCAGGGAAATGGATACACCTTGAGACCATAATATTAAGTGAAATAAATCAGCCACACAAGCTTAAATATTGCAGTTTCTCTTATAAGAGAAACCCAGAGTAAAAATAAGAGCAAAATAAGAGAGATAATAGGAAATAGGGAGATAGATAGTTCTTAGTGGTGAAGGGGATCAAGAGATGGAGGGACAAAGAGGAAAGGAGGGAAGGGATAAAGGATGAAAAAAGGATCTGGGATGTATGAACTTCACATAAGGAACGTAAACATTATGTACCACAAACATGTACAAAAAAGGGATGAAAAAGAAATTAAGATGTGTTATGTACACGTATCAACTTCCGACAAAGAATGTAAACATTACGTACTACACACACGTACTAATAAACTAAAATAATTAAAAAGAAATATGAAGAAAAAAAAGAGAACTGAATTCAGCTGGATGTTATCATGCATGTCTGTAATCCCAGCACTCTGGGAGGCTAAGGCAGAAGGATTGCAAAATCAAGTCAAGCCAAGCCCTGGGCAACACAGCAAGACCTAATTTCAAAATAAAAAATGAAAAAAAGGGCTGGGGATATAGCTCAGTGCAAAGGCCCTGTTTCAATTCCCATTACTGGGGGAGCAGCTGTAGGGTAGGGAGGGGAGGGAGAACTGAACTGTGTTCCTAGCACCAATATAATCTGTTTTATGACTTTGAACAAGTCACTTTAACCTCTTGGGCTACTGTTTTCTCATCTGTGCAATGGGAGCTTTCATCCTGTGATTTCTAGGTCCTTACTAATTCTTTGTTTTTTGAGCCAGGGTCTTGCTATGTAGTTCAGGCTGGCCTTGAACTTGTGGCAATCCTCTTGCCTCAGCCTCCCAAGTGCTGGAATTACAGGCCTGCAACACTGCCGAATTTAGGTCCTCACCATTCTAATTTAAACACTGAACCTCTCAAATCTAAATGCAAAAAATATTACAGAGCAGAAATTCATCTGGTAGCTACTTAACTGACAGCATAAAAAATAATTTAGGCACAAGCTGAAGAGCAATCCTGTCTTTAGTAGCACAGATGTATGCATTTACATTTTAATGATGTGCTTGCTAAAACAAAAAATAACTTGTTTTCCTTGCTGTCTTTATATTGTACCTGTTTTAGGATGAACACTAAAAGGGCTCTTCAGTAGATGATTGATTCCTTTACTAACATTGATATCCAGGCGTGGAAAACAGTATTGGAGCATAATCTCCCACTCTAGCCAGGGTCCACATTTGTCGTTTCTGATATTCTAGAAGCAGACGCAAAGCCAGCATGAGGGTCAGCAGGAACTTTGAGTATTTTTTTCTTTCTTTTTCTTTTGAGTATTTCTTTAAAGAAGGGTAAAAAATGGTTCCAACCATCTTTAAGTGATCAAACAAAACAATCAGAACTTATTAAGAAGTACATTATTGGAATATACCTGACACGTGCTGGTAATTCTTTTCAGATGCTCCCAACGCTGAGGTGAATTTTGAGACTTCTGGAACCATTTTTGAAGTTCTTCATGAATTGGTGATATGACGTTAAGGAACACATTCATTTAGGGCACATCAATAAACAATTTAGTGGGGTTGGGGATTTAGCTCAGTGGTTAGAGCACTTGCCTTGCAGTCACAAGGCCCTGAGTTTGATCCCCAGCGCCAAAAAAAAAAAAAAAATTTAGTTTTTAGTATGTATTATCACAAGGATATATAAAGCTTGCACATATTTAGAAAGAAACTTTTTTGTTTTCTTTTTTTTTTGTTTTTTGTTTTCTTTTGTGACAGGGTCTCACTATATAGTTCAGACTGCTTTCGAACTTGTGGCAATCCTTTTGCCTCAGCCTCCTCAGAAGCTGTGATTACAGGTGTGTGCCTGTAATCACCATGCCCAGCCCCATTTCTTAAGGCATTAGGATTAGATACAAAAATGCAGAAATACGGGAGTTATTTTGTATGAAAAGATTAAATTTACATGTAAGCACGTTTATAATATTACAGATCAATATAACTTGCTCACAGAAGAATCGTCTCAGAAAAGGATATTCTCAGGAACAAGGGCTAAAATCTTATCCCAGCTTTCTTTATTTTCAAGAATATCTTGGTTAACCAATGCATATCCTTCAAAGTATTTTTTAATTATGTTTATAGATCTTCTGCAGGAATAACAAAGTCTCAATACAATAAACATACATAACTTTAGTTATTGTTGCCATTGGGTGGGAGATTACTGGTTATTTTCTCTGAATTTCTAAAACTTAACTAAGTAAAGTGGGAATAATACCCCTTTACTAGGCTGTGAGTTAAAATAAGACACTTAACAGGGAGAGAACCTAGTATAGTAGCTGGCACAGGATAGGTATCAAGAAATATTTACTTGTTTTTTTTTTTTTCAAGAAATGCTTGCTTCTTAAAACTCTACAACCAAGGTTAGTAACATCATAAAAATGCCACAGGGTAGAAAGTAACTAACCCAGTGCAACATATCAGCATCAGAATGTGAGACAGTTTTCAGGGTCTTCTCTGACTTGCTTGCTTTAACATCTCAAGTGTGTAGTGCTTGCACTTTGCAAATATTTTTCACATCTACAGTGCCATTTAATATCTGCCACAACTGTGTTTAGAATTTTTTTTGGGGGGGGAACCAGAGATCGAACTCAGGGCCTTGGACTTGCTAGGCAAGCACTCTAACCACTGAGCTAAATCCCCAGCCCCTTATTCCACAACTGTGAGACAGGTAGAGCAGATGTTCTGTTCATCATATAGATAAGGAATTGGAGGCTTCAGTATTTTATCAAGCTCATGTAGCAGAATAGGGATTCTTCTAATGAAATGCTTTTTCTTCTATCCTAGAGAAGTAATGAATTCAATAGAAAAGGCAATAGGCTTTGGACTTAGGCCCATGAATGCTAAATTAACAACTGTGTGATGCCAAGCAAATGATACAATCTCTCTAAAACTCACTTTCCCTATTTGTAAATGGGGTACTGTCATGTCTCTCAAGAAGTTGTTGTGAAGGCGAAAAAGAACAATTGTAGAAGCTATCGGGAATACTGCAGCATAGATATGTATTCAGCTAACTGTAGCTATTGCTATAAAATGCTGCCCAGCTACGAAAATTGATAGCAAGACAATTCTAAAAGCATATGCAAGCAAACAAGACACAACTTAACTGGAGTCTTTTCCAACAGACCTGACAAAAGGGTGAATTTTTTCACTTAGGTGAACCTTCTTTTTAACGTCCTGGCCGCCCTGAAAAATAAAACATTGAAAAGAACTTATGTATATTATATAACACATAGAATAATTTAAAAATTAAAAAAATTTATTACATTTAAATTTATATAACTTCAAAGATAAATTAATCTTTCCTTTATCACAAAGGAAGATACTTACAGCAAATATGAAGTATCTTAAACAACGTAGCTACAATGGCTTTATTTTAAAACATGATTCCTGAGCTGGGGATTTAGCTCAGTGGTTAGAGTTTGCCTTGCAAGCATGAGGCCCTGAGTTCGATTTCCGGTACACACACACACACACACACACACACACACACACAAAATAATAAAACATGATTCCTTTATTTTCTTAGATGAAGTCTTGCTATGTTGCTCAGATTGTTCTCAAACTCATGAGCTCAAGTGATTCTCCTACTTCAGTGTTCTTTTTTTTTTTTTGTGCTGGGGAATCGAACTCAGGGCCTTGTGCTTACGAGACAAGCGGTCTAACCACTGAGGTAAATCCCCAGCCCTACTTCAGTGTTCTGAATGTTGGGACTACAACCATGTCCTACCATGTCTGGGTTGCTACTATGATTTTAAGTGATCATTGGTAAGAATATCTACTCTGGAATGTGAATGCTATAAAGATAAGCTTTTTTCTTTTTTGCTCTGGGGATTAAACTCAGGGTCAGTATACCACTAAATTATATCCTGACCCCATTTTTTTTTTCCCCCCTTAAAGACAGGGTCTTGCTACGTAGTTTGGGCTGGCCTTGAACTCACAGTGATCTCCTATCTCAGCCTCCCAAGTGCTGGGATTACAAGCATGCGCCACCACGCCTGGCTACCTCTTTTAATTTTATCTTGAGATAGAATATTACTAAATTGCCCAGGCTGGCCTGGAACTTGTGAGCCTTCTATTTCAACCTCCCAAGTAGCTGGAATTCAAGCATGGGCCACGATGTCTGGCGTTTTTTTGGGCCTTCAACATAGTTTTAGTTTTTTACATATACTGGCGGCAGATCCTATGAAGTGAGCAAAGAGACATCACCAAGAGTGATTGTAAAGTGGTAATCAGTCAAGGGTTATGATCTTTGATCCACTGCTCAATCCATCTCAAGATCTGATTTATGTTATCGTCTAGCTCTTCAGGCGTGTTGCTGGGCAGCTGATGTACAATATCTTCCTTGTATGATAACATGGCCTCTTCATAAAGAACTTGGAAAATCTCACACTCAATATTGTCTCCTAGTTTTTTCTCATTATAACCCCTTGTTTCAAGTCTTTTGTACAATATACTGTTATCTGTTCTCAAAACAAAAACTGCATGAAACCACCGTTCAGGAAAGAAATCACAACCATGGTAGTCAACAATAACTCCACCTTCTGTCATCTGGTTCTCTAACTCATCAACTACTTTCTCTTCATCTAAAATAGGACACTCATACTCTTCATCATAGCCATTATATAATACCCCTTCTCGAGCTACATCACCCACATTAATGTATTTCAGTCCTGATCTGGATGCAAGTTCTTTGCCGAGTGTGGTTTTTCCAACTCCAGGTGTACCTCGCTGGAAAGCCCGAACCCAGCCCTGTCAGTCAAGCGCCCATTTTACAAGCAGAAGGTCGGATTCAGTGAGGTTCAGTCGCTCGCAGGAAAGGAGCGGGGTCCACCCCACCCGGCCGAGGAGCGTCGGATCTAGTCACCGCTCCGCCGCCCCTCCCCAGCCTCCAGCCACGGTCGCGAGGGCGGCGCCGAGGCCTGGCGACCCTCACGCACGCGGCCCCCGCGCGGGCGCCCGACGCCCCAGCGCGCTCCACGCCGCGCTGTCTGGCGTTTTTATTTTGAAATGAGTCTTGTTATGTTGCCCAGATTAATTTCAAATTTGTGATCCTGTCTCTCCTCAGCTTCCGAAGTAGTTGAGACTACAGGTGTACATCACTGCTTCCAGCAAGATAACTTAAATTTTTGTTACTAAGCATACTAGGGTTGGTATTATCTAATAAGCAAAGAAATGTAAATTATAATGAAGAGGTCCTTACCTTTACAAGACTCAAATACTCAACTATCCCAGAACGGACTGCAGAGGACAATTTTCTAACTGATTCATCACAGACCCAACAATGAACACCTCTCCTTCCAGAATATACCCAGAGACGATGCTTAAATCCAAAGTCCTCTGTGGAGGGGAGAAATAAATAATAGGTTTTAAGAAAATGTATAACCTCCTAGATCTTGCTTACTTCCTAGGCTTGCTTCATTTTTCATCTGTTCACAAGTGCTCTGTGCGCTCATGTTTTTCTCTTTATGTCTTTAACCATTCTGGTCTTCCTGCCAAGTATTTCTTTATGCCAGTACTTTCATTTGTTCCTGACCACTGGGCAGTCATCCTTAAAAATAACCAGGCATATTAAGAGTTAATATATTTAAAATATTTAGAACAGTGCCTGGCACATAATAAGCCCTCTATGTAAGAGTTAGCTATCATTATCGTTATCACCACCTCTGCTAGGAAGCTTTTTCTGACTTAATCTTTCATTCCTTTTCTTTTTTTGGGGGGTATTAGGGATTTAACCCAGGGATTTTTGCACTAAACTACATGCCCTCCCCCACCCTTTTGAGACAGGGTTTTGCTAAATTGCTCAGCCTGGGCTCAAAGTTGTGATACTTTTGCCTCAGCCTCCTAGAGTGTTGGAATTACAGATGTCTACCACCACAGCTGGCTATGCCCATTGCTATATGCATTCCTGGTGTTCTATATCCCCATAGGTCCCCATGTATATTACTTAACATAAATGTGATCCTCAATTTCTTATGTTCCCTTAGACTGTGTAACCTATTTGAGGTAAGAATTGTTATCTTTTACACTTCCTTAATTTAGAACAGTGCTTAATACAGAGTTGCTCAATAGTGGATTGAATTGGGAGAAAATACAATGGTTTGTTCAACAGGTGTATTGAAGTTTCCACTACAATTTTATTAGTTTTATTGGAGGTAATGGGGATTGAACTCAGAGACTTTGAACTGAGTTACATTTCCAGCTCTTTTGTAAATTTTTATTTTGAGACAAGGTCTCACCTAAGGTGCCCCACTGGACTCCCGACTTGTGATTTTCCTGCCTCAACCTCCCAGAGTGCTGGAATTATAGGCATGTGCCCCTGAGTACAACTTTGTTATGTTTTATTTTCCTTTCAAATGTTTCAAGGAGACATATTAGAAATTTATGAGCTTTGATTATAAAATACAAAGACTAATATTCAGCGACCCCAGTCAGACACTACTGATACTTGCCCTTCAGTGCTCGGTCAATGATGTGTATGGCCATTGTCATGAGGGTCCAGCACTTGGAACATATGTCTGCAGAGCTGGAACAGAGTCATCATTACTCACCGTCACTGACACTTTCCACCTGAACAACAAGGTACACAGTCCTTACCTACAGCATCTCCTCACATCATCATAGTCTGTCATGTCAATGTCAAACACCAGTTCTTTCTCCTGGGCCTGGAAGGCTCCCAGCTTCACTGTATTGTGTTGATTGGGCTATAAACATAAAATATTGATTAGTTTTTATAAAAGCTACTATGTTGTTAAGTCTGATAATTTTCTACTCATATGGAAAAACTGACCAAAGAAAAACTACAGGGGTACATGTTGATTAAAATTCAAAATTCATTACTTTGGAGTTCATTATACTCAGAACTGATGACAGTTTTAATTTTTATCTATTTAAAATAGTTTGCTGAGTACACAGCCACTATAAATATTTGTTGGTTTAATTTTAGGTTTCACATAATGTAAAGTCCATACAAATAATACCCCTTTGCAAGTTGCTGTTTTTGTTTGTTTTTCTGAGACAGGGTCTGGCTTTATAGTATAGGTTAAACTTGAACTCACTATGTAGCCCAAACTGGCCTCAAACTCATGGCAATCCTCTTTTCTCAGCCTCTGGAGTGCTGGGATTATAGGTCTGCACCACCACGTCCAGCTCCCATTGCAAGTTGTTTTAAAGACTTTTCCTTATTACTCAACATATGGTACAAGTAACAAATAAGTATTTATTTTAAAATTTTCAATAGTAAAGTGTAGTTACACTTGTTGCAAATAGAGAGGGGTGGGTGAATGGAAGGGAGGGGAGGCGAAGGGGGGAAGAGGGGGGAAAACCAAGATGTATCATGTACAGGTACAAAATAACCATGTTGATTATGATCATTATGTATACAATGTACCAATACATGTTCTTGGTAAAAATAATAAAAAAATTAAAATTTTCAATAATTTAAAAAGATCTTCCCAATTAATCTGAAATGAGACTTTATACTACTATTATTATTATTTTTTGAGACAGTCTCACTATGTAGTTCAGACTGGCCTTGCACTCACTATGTATCCCTGGATGGCCTCAAATTTGCAGCAATCTTGCCTTAGCCCCCAAGTGCTGGAATTACAGGTATGTATCACCATCCCCACCCCAGTCCTTTTTATTTTGAGACAGGGTCTTGCTAAGTCGCTAAACTGTCCAAGCTAGGCTTGAACTTTTAGTCCTCCTCCTTTAGTCTCCCAGAGTACTGGGATTATAGGTATGTACCACCATGCCTGGCTCTAATTCTAATTTTTAATCTGACAAAAATTATACCAGGAACATGTAGGAACAGCAAGGTTGTACTTGCCAGGGTATGGTGGCACACTTCTGTAATCCTAGCACTCGAGAGGCTGAGGCAGGAGGATTGCCATGAGTTCATGGCCAGCTTGAACTACAGTGAGACTCTGTCTCAAAAAACAAAAACAAAAAGAAAACAAGAAAAAAAGAAAAAAGAAAGGTTGTATTTGTGGGGAGGGCTAAATCCTCATCTGGCAAAGTGGAACATCAGTGGACAATTCTTAAAATGGAAAAAAATGAGGGGTTAGGGATTTAGCTCAAGTGGTAGACTGCTCAAAGTTGTGATCTTTTTGCCTCAGCCTCCTAGAGTGCTGGAATTACAGGTGTCTACCACCACAGCTGGCTATGCCCATTCCTATATGCATAATCCTATAGCAAGCACGAGGTCCTGAATTCGATCCCCAGCAACCCCCCAAAAAAGGAAAAAAATGAAAGAAATATAAGCCTGTTACTTAGATAAAGGAAGTAAATACCATAAGAAATAGTTAAAAGAAACTGGTTGTTTCTGTGTAACAGGAAATGTCTGAAGGGGTAGAACATTTGATTCTCATAAACTCTATGTGCATATATAACTGATAAAAACCACAAAGAAAACACAAAAAGTAAAAAGTCTATAGATGATTCTGTCTTGACCCAGTTAAAAAGAAAAAAATGGCTGGGTATGGTGGTGTCTGCCTGCAATCCCAGCACTCTGGGAAACTAAGGCAGGAGCAGTGCAGTTCTGAGCCCAGCCTGGCCAACTTAGTGAGACTCTGTCTCAAAATAAAAAAATGGTCCAGGAATGTAGCACAGTATAAACGACCTGGGTTCAAATCCCAGTAACACAGACACACACAGACATAAATGCACAAGGAGAAACTCAGACTTTTTTCTTCCCTCAGCATTAGGGAGAAGAGCTTGCTTTTTTGGGGGGAGGGTGCTGGGTAGGGAGAAGAAAGGAGAGTGGCACTCTGGTCTTTCTTTAGTTTCATATTAACCTCGACACAGGAATAATTTTCAAAGCATTTTCCTTGCCTGTTTTCTTACTTCTCTCTTTATTCTGATGACAGGAGATAAGTCTGGGGTTTAGTTGGAAGAATTGGTTTCAAGTTCTACCTGTATTTAGAAATTGTGTGATCTTGGACAAATTATTTTAAGTTCTCCAGGTCTGTTTTCTTCTTTATAAAAAGAATGAGGCTTGATAGGAGGAACAAATTATATATAATATGAAAACTCCATCCAAAACCTATTATCCCATATTATACACCATTCCTTAGTGTTTAATTTTAAGGAGGTTAAGGGAGGCAATTTTGGCTTGTTCATTTATTCAACAAATATTTATGGTGTATATTCTTTTCCAGGAATTATTTTAGATACTTAGGCTATGCCAGCGGTAGAGGTGGGAGGAGTGGCAGGTTGTCCTAGTGCTACTTGAGTAAAGACTTGAAAGGAGTGAGGGAATGAATCAAGTAGATAATTGGGGAAATGGATTTTAGGCTGTAGAAATAAACTGAGCAATGGAAAGCGTGACTTGAGTAGAGTGAGAGAGGAGAAGAAAAGAGTTTTGAGTATAAATGACATGAGGAGCCACTAGAGTAATGGTTATGAGCAGAGGATCACAGAATCTGAGTTGCTTCCAAAGGATCCCTTTGGCTGGTGTGCTGAGCACGGACTCCAGTCTACGGCACAAACTGTTAGCTTCTTACAGTAATTCGGACAAGATGGTGGTGGTAGCACTGGTAATAGCAGCTGGATTTTAAGGTATGTATTATGACACAATCACAGATATTTTCTAATGGAACTAGTACAGAAGGGTGAAAGACAGGAATCAAAAATAATTCCAATACCAGGAGAGAATGTAATTCTCTTATTTTCCTCTCTTAAACCTTGCATCCCTCATACAGCCTTTTAGCCAGACACTCAATTTTTTTTGTACTAGTGAGACTGCAACCAATTTACTTCCAAATGATTTCCAGTCAGTATTGTGTCAAAGAACAACAATGATTACACTTGTTTAAAAATGTGGATTTTCAACTACAATAAATTCTTTTTTTTTTTTCCAACTACAATAAATTCTAATAAAACTTTAATCTCAAAACTCTGGTGGCACCAATCTATTCTTAGTATATGTGCTGCCGAAGCGAGCACATCAATCTATTCTTGATTTATAAAACAAAACAAAACAACAAAATACATACATACATAAAAAAAGATTTCTTACTCTGTGGGAATATACTGCACCTATATCAATCTTGTATGGATTCATTTTCTGCATTTCCTTTTCCAGATCACTCTGGTTGTTGAAGGACTGGTAGCGAATGTAAATATCATCTTTCAATGTGAATGAAAATTCACGGTTTTGAAAGTAATTCTTTACCACTGCAAAATAAGTATGCATTTTAAAATTAATATGGTACTTCACACAACTTAGGGCGTTATAACATTGGCCAATGGAAAGGTTTTTTTTTTTTTTTGGCGCTGGGGATCGAACTCCAGACCTTGTGCTTGTGAGGCAAGCACTCTAACCACTGAGCTAAATGCCCAGCCCAGGAAGGTATTTTTAACGAGGTCCTGTGCCCAACAGTGTTCTAGATGTAAAAACACAGGACCTAGTGCTGAATTTTACCATTCCACATTTGCTAGGAAAAAGTAAAAATGAGGAGAAAGATGAATAAATATTTTAAACATACAACGCCACTTCTCTCTCCTTGGTAGGCACTAACAGATTCAACTGTGAGCAAGAAAGTACCACTTTCTCTCTGGACCCTGACGCAGATCAAGCCCCTGAAGCTTTATGCCAGGACCTAGTTAACCCCTGGACGCCGGGTCGCAGTAGGCTGGCTGCTCGTTAGATTCACGCTCAGCCTTTTACACCTGTGCAATGAGGCGTAGGATGGAGATAGTAGTACTGTACACGAAAAGCGGGCGCGGTGGCACACGCCTGTGATCCCAGCTACTCGGGAGGCTGAGACTGGAGGATCCTAGATTCGAGCGCAGCCTGGGGAACTTAGCGAGACACTGTCTCAAAAATAAAACAACAGAAATGGTCGGGGACTGTAGCGCAGTGGTAGAGAGCTTCCTTAGCATGCGCGAGACCCTGAGTTTCAGTCCCCAGCGCTACCAACAAAACGGTACACTGAGGTGCCCCACAGTTCCCAGGACACAGGAGGCCTTAGCACCGTCAACCTAAGGACGCCCCGCCAGGAATGTCCTCACTTCGCTCCCGACCCACTATCCCTCCCGCTCCCAGTCTCCATCACCTCCGCCGTAGTTGAGCCAGCGATAGTACTGGGCGTAGGGGAAGAGCTTCCGGTAATAAAGCTTGAGCAGCTCGGGCAGCTCGGCGGGGTCAAACGACTCCATAGTGATCGGAACTCCGGGTCAGCAACACCACAAGAATTGGCGGGAACCGCGCGTCCCGAGGTTCTGCCAATACGCAGGCGCGTTGAGGCCGCGGCCCGGCGTCTGCCGGGGACGCTGGGAATTGTAGTTCCCACAGCCCGCCGGAGTCGCCCATCTCCGCGCACCGGCCGAGACAACGCGAGGTTAACCCGCACTTCTTGGGTGCCGGAGCCTTTGTCCAGTCTAGAAACAGGGTCTTCTCTAGAAAAGTGAGACCCATACAGATTGACGCAGGTTATCCAGATACATTTAAAAAGAGGTCCTTTGCAAACTCCATGAATGTTCTAGGGAAAAAACACCAATATCTTTAAAAAAGAGGTGGCGATGCAAGGCAGAAGCAAGAAGATCACAAATTCAAGCCCAGCCTGGGTAACTCGCGGCACCCTGTAAATAAGGACCGGGGATGTAGCACAGTGGGACGGCCCCTGTGTTCAATCGCTGGTTAGAGAGTCTCATAGCCTAATCCTGAAAACCTTCTCGGTTTTCCCAGCTCTTTTGGGTAAAATGATAAAAAATGACCTCTAAGTAAAACATAGGTATTTGAAAATTCTGAGAGATCCTCCACAAAACTTGGTTTTCTCAGCCTCTATGCATCATCCTGTTTTGGGTCCGATGAATTCCATTGCTGGCAGGATTTTCATTACAATAATAGAAATAGCTTTGGTTTGCAGAGTATTCTTGTTTGAAACTCGCCCCCCCTTTTTTCTTTCGTTCTTTCTTTTTTCTTCCTTTCTTTCCTTTTTCTTTCTTTTTTTTTTCTCTTCTGTACTTGGGATTGAATCTAGACCCTTACCACTGAGTAACATCCCCAGTCCTTTATTTTATATTATGAGACAGGGAATTACCAAATTGCTAGATTGCCTGGCCTGGGCTCAAATTTGGCATCCTCCTGCCTCAGCCTTCCAGAGTGCTGGGATTACAGGCATGCCCCTCCTCAACAGAAGTTTCTCAGCTTCCTTGTTGCTGCCTTTAGTAATTGACTTCTTTGGGTTCTTCAGAATTATTTTGTTTAAATTCCAGGCTCCTAAGGAAGGCAAGATTTTAAGGAGGTAAAATATAAGGAGAGAAGGTAAAGGAAATTACACATAGTATGCCAATCACTGAAGCAAGAGTTTTGCAAAAGAGAACTTATTTACAAGGCTAACAAACAGGAGGAGGTGGGACCCCAGTTGCAAATCCAGCTTGCTGAGAAAGATAGAGTTTATCCCTCAGGTAAAGGTCTAACATCCAGAATATATAAGGAACTCAAAAAGATCAAACCTCCCAAATTTAAAGACCCTATCCAAAAATGGGCATCTGAAATGAATAAACATTTCTCAGATGAAGAAATAAAAATGGCAAATAAATATATGAAAAAATGTTCAACATCATTGGTCATTCGAGAGATGCAGATCAAAACAACACTAAGATAT
>PVJO010018566.1:0-36344 GCA_004026905.1 Hystrix cristata
ATAGAAATTAGGAATAGAGGGTGTATATCTAAATATGATAAAAGCCATACATGACAAACCAGTGTATATCTAAATCTGATAAAAGCCATACATGACAAACCAACGGCCAACATTACACTAAATGGCCAGAAACTGGAAGCTTTCATACTAAAATCTGGAACAAGACAAGGTTGCCCACTATCACCACTATTATTCAACATAGGTCTGGAAACATTAGCCAGAGCAATTAGACAGAGAAAGAAATAAAAGGAATAAAGATAGGAAACGAAGAAGTTAAACTATCGTTATTTGCGGATGACATGCTACTCTACATAGAAGACCCAAAAATCTCCACCAAAAAACTTCTAGATTTAATAACTAAATTCAGTTGCGTTGCCGGATACAAAGTCAACACTCAAAAGTCAATAGCATTCCTATACACAAACAATAAACCTACCAAAAAAGAATTAACAGACGATATACCTTTCACAATTGCACACAAAAAAATAAAATACTTAGGAATCTACCTAACAAAGGAAGTAAAAGACCTTTACATTGAAAACTACAGGACTCTAAAAAAGGAAATAGAAAGGGATATCAGAAAATGGAAAGATATCCCATGTTCCTGGGTAGGAAGAACCAACATAGTGAAAATGGCTATACTTCCTAAATTACTATACAGATTTAATGCAATTCCAATTAAGATACCACCAACATACTTCAAAGAATTAAAAAGGACAATCATGAACTTCATCTGGAACCACAAGAGACCAAGAATAGCAAAAATAATCCTAAGCAATAGGGGAAAGACAGGGGGCATCACAGTTCCCGACCTAAAACTATACTACAAAGCTACAATGATAAAAACAGCATGGTACTGGCAAAAAGACAGACCTGAGGATCAATGGAACAGATTGGAGGATGCAGAA
Source organism: Hystrix cristata (assembly GCA_004026905.1). Taxonomy (NCBI): domain Eukaryota; kingdom Metazoa; phylum Chordata; class Mammalia; order Rodentia; family Hystricidae; genus Hystrix; species Hystrix cristata. The sequence continues at coordinate 909 of PVJO010018566.1, forward strand.
ACAACTCCAAACACACTCAAATACCTCATCTTCGACAAAGGAGCCAAACACCCTCACTGGAAGAAAGATAGCCTCTTTAACAAATGGTGCTGGAAAAATTGGCTTGCCACGGGCCGAAAACTAAAACTAGATCCAAGTCTCTCACCATGTACTAAACTAAAGTCAAAGTGGATCAAAGATCTCAACATTAAAACAGAAACACTAAATCTACTGGAGAATAAAATAGGAAGAACCCTTGAAGACATAGAGGTAGGGAAAAAATTTATGAACATAACCCAAACAGCACAGGAAACAACACAAAGAATCAGTGCATGAGACCACATGCTATTAAAAAGCTTTTGCACAGCAAAAGAAATCACAAATAGAGCAGGGCGAAAACCCACGAACTGGGAAAAAAATTTTACTAGCTATCCATCAGACAAAGGTCTAACATCTAGAATATACAAAGAACTCAAAAAAATTAAACCTCCCAAATTCAAAGACCCAATCCAAAAATGGGCATCTGAAATGAATAAACATTTCTCAGATGAAGAAATAAAAGTGGCAAATAAATACATGAAAAAGTGTCCAACATCACTAGTCTTTTGAGAGATGCAAATCAAAACAACTTTGAGATTCCATCTCACTCCAGAAAGAACCGCGTTTATGAAAAAATCAACCAATAACAAGTACTGGCGGGGCTGTGGGGAAAAAGGAACCCTCCTCCAGTGTTGGTGGGACTGTAGACTGGTTCAGCCCCTATGGAAATCAATATAGAGATTCCTCAAACAACTAGAACTAGAGCTTCCATTTGATCCAGCTATCCCCCTACTGGGGATCCTCCCAGAAGAACTGGAATCCTCATACCACAGGGATGTATGCACAACCATGTTTATAGCAACACAATTTATAATAGCTAAGTCTTGGAAACAGCCTAAATGCCTAACAACTAATGAATGGCTAAAGAAGATGTGGTTTTTCTACACAATGGAGTACTACACTGCCATAAAAAGGATAAACTAGAGTCATTTGTATGTAAATGGATGTTCCTTGAGAACATACTATTAAGTGAAATAAATCGGACACTTATGAGTACACATTGAATTGTTTCTCTGATATGAGAAACCATGGATGTAAAAAAGGACGAAGAGGTGTAATAGATATAATCTAAAAGGAAGATAATATTCTAAGGAGAGGAGCATTGGATGGAGAGGGGGGGAGAAGCGGGAAGGGAAAAGAGGGATAGAAAAAGGAAAGGGAGTTCATGGAGAAATGTGAATGTACCTGCTGTAAATAAGGAAGGGAATAGAGGAGAGGGGTGGGGAAGAGGGGGGAGAACCAAGATGCATCATGTACAGGTACAAAATAAATGTCATGAATGTAACCATTATATGTACATTGTACCAATACGTGTTCTTGGTTAAAAAATAAAAAATAATTAAAAAAATAAAAATAAGGAAAGGAGGGAACAGAAGGGAGGGGTAGGGGAACCAAGATACATCATGTACAGGTACAAAATAACCATCATAAATGTGATCATTATATATACAATGTACCAATACATGTTCTTGGTAAAAAAAAAATTTAAAAAATTTTAAATAAATAAATAAATAAACAGTGAAATCGTGTAGTACTCACCATCAAAAATGAACAGAGAAAAAAAAATTACTGCTGGGAGTGGTGGTGCACTCCTGTAATCCCAGTCCTCGGGAGGCTGAGGCAGAAGGATAGCCACAAGTTCGAGGATGGTCTGGGCTACAGAGTGAGTTGAGGGCTGGCCTGCTGTATTTTTTTGACCCTGCCTCAAAAAAAAAAAAAAAAAACTAAGGAAAAAAAGAAAAAAGAGCAAAGTTGATACATGTAACAGTATAAAACATGTATATTTCAAAATCTTTCCTCTAATGCAAAAAAAAAGTTGTCCTGAATCAGTTGACATGAGTTGAATTAGTATAGACCGTGTTTCTATTAATAGGAAGCAGCCAAAACCGAGTATGTGATCAAACTCAGAGCAGCATCGGCCTGAGGGGACGGGAAGCGTCAGAGGGCACAACTAACTCTCCAGAGTGAGGACAACTGTGCCCTCTCCGAGGTGCACATGCTTACACATATTTCACAACTCAACACACTGTAAGATACACTTTATTTCACATAAGTTGAATCTCATAAAATTGATTAAACAGTTAGAAATAGAAGTTAAAAAAAATATATCATGGAAAAGATATTGTGGGAAGAGAATGCTATAAACAATTTATACCAATAAGTTTGAATACCTCGATTAAATGAAAAAAATGTAGGAAAATAAAAATGATTAAAAGTGACTCATAAAATTTAAAAAAACCAAATGTCAAATAATAATTGGAAATATTCTCCCACTCCTACACCACCACAGAAATTTAAGCCCAGGCTGACTTATTAAAGTTCTATAAAAGAGTGAAAGTTCTGCTAAAATCAACAAATGCATCTTTCAGAAAATAGAAAAAGAGGCAATAAAATACAACTCATTTAATACCACCTCAATATACAAATTGCACAATGATAGTCGAAGAAAGAATATAGGCAAATCTTCCTTGTGAACATTGTTGAAGTATACAAAAAATAATAAAGGAAATATAGTAACGTATAAAAGCATATTGTGTCACCAAAATTTATCTCGGGATGCATATGGCTCATCATTAGAGCATTTATGGATGCAACTGACCATATTAACACATTTAAGGAAAAAATGTGTTTCAGCAGATGTAGTAAAAAAGCACATGACAAATTTCAACAACCATTCATTATAAATGTAAAACTAAAATGACAAAAAAATGATTAACAATCTCGGAATATAACAAACAAGTCCTAAAAAAAAAACCCTGCAAAAAATATATTAAATTGCTAAATATTTAAGATTGTTTGGACTAGAAAACAAAAGTGCTACTAACTTCTAATGTTTATATTCAACATTATACTAGGAATTTTGATTGATACAATATGACAAGAAAAATATAATATTCAAGAATAACAATGTGGTAGTGTTGCAAACTCATTAAAATACATTAGAGAAGAGAAATATGAGGGAAAGTATTTAATCTTTTTTACTTCATAGAAATTAAAAGAACTTTGTGAGAAAAAGTGTACAAAGTCAACTTTGGCAAAAAAGTGCTAGTGTCTTTAATTTGCAAAGGTCTCTTACAAATAGATGTCAAGCTTTTGTAATTTTTGCCAGTCTGATGATTGTGAAGCGATACCTTATTTTAGTATGTTTTTGGTCTCCCTAATTACTCACAAGGTAAACATAAAAATATACAGAAATTAGTCATTTAGATTTCCTCTTTCCTGAATTATTTCATCATATCTTTTGTCCATTTTTCTTACTGGGTTACATACTTTAGAAGTAACATATATATATGGTACTAACACTTTACATCTTCTTCTAGTGACTATTCCTTAACAGCACTTGTAGTGATTCTCTAAACATTAATTTTGTCCATTTCCTGCAGTGTTTCTTTAAATAAAAATTTGTAGATTCTCATGGCTTGTTGAAAAATCTTCCCTATTTGTTCTGTTTACATGATAATTAACTTTATAATGTTTTATATAAATAAATGAATCTGAGGCTGGAAAAATGAAAGGGGACAGAGAAAGGGAGACAAAAAGAACTGAAATGTGTTACATACATGTACCAGTTCCCTACAGTGAATGTAATAATTATGTACTATAAACACTTACTAATAAAGGTTAAAAAAATTCCTTATTTGGTGTCATACTTCTGTTCTACAAATTTGCCCATTTGGTTATTTTTCATTATTCTGATATCAATATCATATTTTATTAATTACCATATTTTATTTATGTTTTTGTTTAGGTTGAGCTTCTGGCCGCATTCTTTCTCACCAGATTTGTCTTGTTTATTTCTGGCTGTATTTTACCAAATGAGTTTTAGAATCAGGTTATATGTTCTTCTAGTCCATCTACAATATATTAAGATTTTGCTTTGACTTACTGTGATTGCTATTTTTATAATACTAAATGCTCTTCTTTATGTTCCTTAATTAAAATCTTATAATTCTCTACATTAAGGTCTTACTCATCTTTGAAGAGGTTTATTCCTTAGCCATACTACAGGTCTTACATCTATTATAAATGATGTTTTAAAGTATATCTTTGAATTATTACAGTATTGAAGCATGATTTATTTTTATTTATTGAACTTGCATCACAATTTCACTGACTGCGCTTAGGGACAAGTATTTTGCTCAAGCTTCAACATATGAAGAGTAGAATCTGAATTCAAATAGTCTCCATAGTAGGATGTTTGGCAGAAAAGAATAAGAAATAAAAATATGGAGGTATTATTTTACTGTAACTAAATTGTTTGACTATGTGATCACATTACCTGTACATAATTTGTTCCATAAAAGCACCTTCTAATAAAAGTATTAGCTTCAATATTATGAATGATTATAATAAATTATTACTTTAGTAGCTTCCTTAAGAATAAAGTAAAGTGAGCAGAGAATTAGGCCATTTTCCTATGTTTCAGGTTGATTTTCTTCAGATCTCTTGTAAATTACTAAACGTATTTTCTTGAAAGATTGGTATAAACTAGAAGTTGGTAAAGTAAAATCTTTTATCTTCAAACTTTTAAAATCTCGAAAAAATTACACTTTACTGTGTATCTCATTTCTTTGTCTACAAAATATGATTAATGACACTAATCTGGGGACAATTTACAGCAAAGATACAAGAGATAGAGCAGAATTTGAAATGTAATTTTTGCCCCTTATCAGGGAAACCATGTGTAATAAAAGCCTGCATTATTCAGTTGCTGAGGATCCCAAGTGCTTAATGTTTTGGGAGCTGAGAGTCTGCTACAGAAAGTGGAATAGTTCACTCTAAGTCTGCTTTTCTTTTTTTAATTAATACTTTGTTTGGAGAGAAAGGGAGACCAAGTAAATCAGGTGTCTCATAACCATCTTCATTATTTTTCATGTACCATATTTATAAATGCTTTTACTCTAGGCTCTGGCTAATTACATTTTTGGGGTTCCTGTACCTTTTTAATCTAGCTGAAATAATGAGCACATTTCTGAATGCTTGAATGTTAAGTGAAGCCTACTTGTTGCCCTTGGAAAAGTTCTATTGTCGTGCTTGGCGGCCTTGTGTTTCAGCTCCCATCATTTTTGTGTATGTAGCACAGGTTACCAGCTGAGCTGCCAAAAGCAAAGCTGAGCAAAGCGATGATCTCAATCTGTTTGATATTCATTACTAATAGTCATTGTTAAAAAAAAATACGTGGAAAATAACTCTGGATACAAAACAAATACAGTTAGTCTTATTAATTAGATAAATAGGAAAGATGAATCAGCTCTGGTTTTAGAACATTGCTCATCTCCAAACAAAAGCACCTTCCAGGTATTTATTGTTTGCAACAGGACTTTAAAAAGAACCCTAACCCTTTCTTCTGAGTTCTGGACTTAAGAAAAGCCACATCCCTTCCCATTTCAAACTCAGAGCTTGTTCCATTCCAATTTAGAAAACTTAGAACCTCAGATTTTTACACCTACACAAATTCAGACCCTTCTATTACATTGTTAGCATACTTAAAAATCTTTGTAAATCTTTACTAAATAACAGTTGCCATAAGAAGCACAAAGTGAGCCCTTTTGATGTTTGAAGCTATACTTTACTATAGGATGTATTCAGTAAGTATTTTAATAAAACACAAATTTTTAAAAAATGTGAATGGCCCTCAAAGACATTGCAGCCACCAATTCAAGAAATCACAAAGGCTTTTGATAGGACAAACAGTCAAAAGGAAAAAGTTTAGTTATCACCCAAGGATTGTCCGTGTCATAGGAAAAATGGGTCATGGGTTACATTTAGAGGCAGATTTTCTAATTTCCCAAGAGAAAAAAATCTGAAAACTAAGTGAGACCTCCCTTTACATGAGTATCAATTCAAGCTATTCCTTTGGCTTGATTTTGTTTCTGCAAAAGTGGACACAAAGAAGCAAATGCTTTCCCAATACAGTCTCCATGGGGTATCCCTCTCCCTCCTCCCTCATGATGTAGATTCTGCAGAAGCTGAACATTAGCTTTAAGGAGAGGACAAGTCAAATCATCATCTTGATTAAAAGGCAATGTCATTGAAAGTGGTTCACAAATGCAAGTCACCAAATGTGAAAATATATCTGAGTCTTTTCCTGTGTTTTGTTAGAAGAGGACTATTTTTAAAATTTTTAAATTACAGAAAATACACTCCTTGGAATTCTCTACCATCTGAAAGAACAGCAATAATATCAACTGTACTAAAACTTCATTATTTGAACATCGTAAATTCCCATACAGAAGGAATCAGACTTGCCTCTTACAAAAAAGAACATGGACAAGAGAAATCAGTAAAGGCTCTTTGTCATAAACCTACAGGCTACAGTAGTCTTCATGGCTGCTCAGTAGAGAACTCCACTCTTCAGACTGTACTGAGATTACATCCTCAACAAAGCTACTGACATTTCAAAACATGCAAGGCGCTGCTATGTACTGAGCTCTTTTTCCATGGTTAACGCTGATGATTCAAAAGTGAACCTAAATGTTCCTGCCTGAAGGTGATAGCATGCTGCTGGAGACAGACATACAAATGGACGATGACAGAAGAGTGTTGTGTGCTACGACATGGCCTGTGACCAGGTACTGTCAGGGTAAACTGATGAACACTCAGTGCATTCTCAATGGGCTAAGAAAGTGACACAGGAGAAGTGGCTTCCAAGCTGAAAAGTTGAAGACAAATAGAAACCAATGAGTTATAAATGAAAGAAAATAGAGGAAACTATCATTCAAAGAAATAATTATATTGCAAATCATTGGTTTCTTTTGTTACCTTTTTCTCTAATTTTTTCACTATCTCCTTATATATCCATAAGTGGAGTTAAAATGCTAACACTTAACTGCTACAATCGAATTAAACAGATGTTTCTCTTTTACCCACCAGCAGTCCCTGTTACACATGCTAGTGCTGAGCTTCCAATGCGGCTGTGGTTTCACTAGTGCTCTGGAATTTATGACAAAGATGCAACGTTTCAGATAAACACCATAGCTGGTGGTGCAGTTCAAAAGAAACTGGTCGAACAGGTTGAAAGTGAGAGAAAGACAGGCAGGTCAAAAGACACTGCAAAATACCTTTGCAAAAAGGGATTTGACATAAAAATGTGCACAGCAGAACTGGTGACATTTGCGACCACATTTCTGGTATACAGATATCAAGGCAAAAGCAGGCCAATACAAAACATAATGGTATACAATATTGAAGTCTGGCTGGAAATAAGAACAGATACAAACCCTTAAAGTTGAAAATAGATCTAGTAATATATTTTATTTTTAAATTTATTAAATTAATGCTTAAAAATTATACATATTTATGAAAGTACAGCATATTATCACCTCTAACATTTAGCACTTCACTCTCGTAATGTGAAGGGAAAGGAAGGTTATTTCTGAACTAGAATAAAATCACTTCAGGTTTCAAAGAGTTAACAGAATGGAATTTTCTGCTGGAAAGTGAATAAACTTTATTACTTAGTCATTAATAAAATTATTTTGTAAAAATGCAAAATTGAATCTACATCAATAATCAGTAGATTTTTAGGGCATATTTATTTTTATTACTGTATATATACAAAGGAAAATGCATGACTATATATCTTGAAATAGTTTTCATTACTTACAAGGTATGCATAATCTTAATTAAGAACAAACTTAAGAAGTACAAAGTCAACAGATAGTACAGAATTACTGGTTGGAGGGGACCAAGAGAAGGAGGTAAGAGGAAGTGAGGAGAGGAAAAGGGGACGAAAAACAAAAAGAATTAAGATGTGTGATGCACATGTACCAATACCTTATGATGACTGTGATCGTTAAGTGCTAAAAATATGTACTAATAAAAAAACTTTCAAAAAAAGACTTGCTGGTTACACTTTCCTTGCAAATTTCAAAATCACAGCAGGATGGTCTACAGTTAACATTAAATTTTTTGAAACACTAATAGTTAAGGTATAATATATAACTATTCTGTAACACTTCCACTGCTATTATTTTTAGGTGGTTAAAAGGTTAAAATAAAAGGTAGACTATTGGAAGGAGGACTAAAATAAAAAGAAAACTTACTTTAAAAATATAAGAGTCATTTAAATATATGAATGATTGCATATTTGGTAAATTTCCCTTCAAACCAAATGATCCTTGCAGTCCTTAATTATTAACATGGTAAAGCAACAGAATGATTCTCCTTTTGATTTGAGCTCCACTGCTGCTCATCTGCTGATTAGACAACCTGCTTCTTTCTAATTTATCACTTTAATGTTACCATTAGTGTAAATGAAATGACTGGGCTGCAAAACACTAAAGCACAATTATAAATGGTACTGACCAGCGTGCCGAAGTGCCCGTGTCAGCAGCAGCTCTGGCCTTCCATTTATCATCATTTGCTTTGATGGCACAACATTCATTTCATTTATCACTTGATCCCTTTCCATTATTTCTTTCATGGGAGGTGTTTAATAAGCATTTTTATTTCAAATTTTATTTTCCTGAAAGCTTTTAAGAAGCTCCTAACAAGGCCACAATTACTGTACTCGTTTAAGGAAACACCCAGCTCCACATGACAGGTTCATATTCTGATTGCTTTAAGAATGTGAATTAGTAGGAGCAGTTGTAAAGAAAGATTAATTTTTACTCTTATATGTCTTCTTGCTAGGTGTGTGTGTGTGTTTGTGTATGTGTGTGTTAACAAAGCTGGCAGTCTTTAACATAAATGAAAGTAATGCAATGCAAGTTATTCATTTAATTAATTAGTAAATGATGACAGGTTAAAGGAAGGCTCTATAATCCAATGATTACAGTGATAAATAAAAAGTTAAGAATTTTAAATCTACTAAGGGATGAATTAAGAATTGTGGAGCCTTGGCAGTGATTCCATTGCTGAAAACTGAAGGCTATTCACACTGCAAGATTATCTGCTGCTGGGAGAAGACACATACACTATTCCTCTATCTCTTACTTGCCACCAACACATTTACTTTTTTATTGCCTCTAAACACTGGAGTCAGTATTAATTCTCATACTTGACATGAGAGAAAGTATTTGAGATTCTTAACTAAAATGACCATTTTCATAACTTTTCTAGGTATGCTGCTCATAATATTGTATTTCTGGTAACAGGACACACTCCTCTCGCTACAAAGGTCTTGTTGAAACAGAGCTTTAGTTTGCCTGCTCTCACAGCAGTGGCAAGGTGAACATTTAAGAAAAAACAAGTGAAATTAGAAGATGGGATAAGATGCAAGGATACCAGATTCTAATCTTTGTAGAACATGGCTGTTTGACTATATGAGTGTTTTCCATTCTAGTAGCTTTTAAATCACTTTTACCATATCCACAGATAGAAAAACAACATACACAAATATGCCAGGCTCTTTTCTAAGAACCTTTGATATTTTAAATCATGTAATCTTCACATCAACACTGTATGTTGGTACAATCATTATCCCATTATACATATTCAGAAATTGAGGTATAGAAAAGTTGAGTAGCATAAGCAAGATTACATAGCCAGGAAGTGGTATAACCTGGATTTAAATCCAGGCAGGCTAGTCCCAGGATCCATATGCAACTGACTACGTTATACTGCAATTCAGATTTTTTTTGACATCAGCACTGTTTTTTACATTTTTCATTTTTTATTTTCATAAAGTCATTTTAAGGGAAACCATGTATTCAAACCATAAATGGAAAACCAAAGATACCACTGTGAACAGATGGTTACTATAAACATTATAAGAAAATAAATGAGGTTATTAATTTTAAAATAACAGAGATACAGTAATAAACCTACATAACCCTAACGTAGCCAAGGAGACTTAGACTGACCGGCCTGGGATTTCAGAGGGTGCTGCTGCTCATTCTGAAGACAGCATCAGTGTTCTGACCTCCAGCCAGAGTTTAGTCACCCTGCCCTGCGCCAGCTTTACTCAAGCTGTGAGCAGTTCAGCTGCCATCTTGCTCCCTATTGGGCCTCTATGTTTGTACTGGAAACTCCAACTTTCTTATTCGTTCCCTATTCTATACGTCATGCTAAGCATTCTTTTCTTCTCTGTGTTGGGGTCTGAGTTCTCCAGCCAGAGACCTCAGGGGTCATGGAAGGACTAAGAAGTCGACATTAATTTCTGGGCTCCATTTACCCCACTAGCATTTTATTCATCAACCCCATCACTAATCCCACTCCTAACTTCTGCTATATCCCCCACCACAGCTCACAGCAACAAGGTCCTAGGAGTCTGACACCTTTGCCTCAGCTCCAGATGGGTTTCCTGGCCCCTCTTCTAGCCTTAGTTCACCTTTTCTTTCCTCTCTTCCCCTTCCCTCCTTCCTAGTCTTTGTGCTACTCAGGGTAATTATACAATCATGGTGAAAAACGAACACCAAGATCATTATGTTAGATGTTGTACTACCTCAGGAATTACAGGACCCTCATCCACGGTACACCCTTCCCCCAACATGACTGTGACCTTCTGTGGCAACATTTAGCATCTATTGAGGGTATTTGCATGTTTGCAGAAAAAGGAGGGAATGTATGGAAAGAGGATTGTACTGATTAAAACAGGCTTAGGACCTAAATACATAGAACCAGAGTACAGAAAAAATAACCTCAGAGACCCATGGATTTAATATGACATGTTCTACCTAGAGAGAGAAACGTTTACTATTCAGAAGAGTTCTTGGCAGGGAAGAGCACCTGCTCAAGAAGTTATAAAGCAAGAAGCATGCAGTTTGAGAACTGGAAAACTCTACCTTAAGGACTAAAGAAAGTGAATGTGTGGAAATGTTTTCATGGCTCTCAAGTTTAGTTGGAAAGAAATCAGAGGCTACATAAAAATATAGGAATCATTTCTATACATTATACAGTGTAATAAGAAATGAGGTAACCATGAACTGCTTCAATATATCTTATGTATATGTGTGTATAATATTACATATAACATTAGATATAATACAAAATTACATATATAATACCATATAATATAGACATATATGCATATGGTCATGGATATTTTAACTCCTATTCTTTTATGTCTTTGGTAATTTGAAAAAAAAAATGTGAGTCAAACCCAGAGATTATGGATGACTGACTTTTAGAAATGGATACCACAAACTGGATTCATAATAAAATCCAGTGAAAGTAGAACGTTTTATATAACTACTAAAGTGGTCAAATTTAAAATCCAGTAGAAGAAATGAAGGGGGAAAAGTATGATCTTTAATATAATCTGTCATGTGTATAGCTTTGACCATATTCATACTACGAGCCAAAAATTACCACTGCATTTATCATTGGGTAGATTGATTGAATAATTGTCACACTGGAACATATTGTTTCAGATTGTATTTGCATTTTAGTCTTTTATGTCAGACTGGAGCCCAGGGTGGTTTGGATTGCCAAGCAAATCAATATCTAGTCTAGTTAGAAAGGTATACAGTCATTCCATTCTGAAATCTCCTCTAGTTTCAAAGTGTCCTGGGGAGGATCCACTGAATGGTACAGATGTTTTACTCTCAAATTTGAAAGGAGACCTCCTTGCTGATGAGTTGACACCATTAGCTTGTTAGGCAGAGCATATGTTTCCTGAGTCTGTTGTGGCTCCCAGGTACTATGGAAAGAACCCAAATGCTTCCCTATTCATCCTATGGAATAAGGAAAAGTGAGGAGTGAAGTGTTTGTGTTAAAATAAGGCTTAGGATAACTTCTGCATAAAGAATTCATAAGAAACAGAATGTGGCTGAAAATTAGAGTAGTATTTAGGGTCAGCAAGACCCAAGTCAGGACTGAATGAAAAGGAGAAAGTCACCAGAAAGTATGGACTTCAGAGGTTGATGTCAATAGAGTAAGTGTCATACTACAAGGCAATCAAAGGACATTGCAGGAGAAGCCAGAAGTGAACAACTGCAGTGTAAGGACAAGGCATGTGGGTCCCAGGACTCTCTCCATGGCCGTATGGGCGCCTCTGTGGATTCCACACCCAGCACCATCTTGGGAGGAAGAAGGTTGAGAGCAACATCTGAACGACTGAACATGAACAGGTACCTGAACAGATTAAATCTCTTGAATGAAATGGTTTCAACTTGAAGACTTGGAGACATTCAGTTAGAGAGTTTAATGCTCTCCTCCTTTCTTTCCATCCCAGTAGGGTGAGGGTTATGAGGAAGATCAACAGATTAGAAACAAAAATTTAGACTGTATTTTCCTTGCACATGTAATTGTTGGTCTAAGTTTTTGAACTTACTTGTTTTCCTCTTCCCTTTAGTCCTTCAGTCCATATTCATTCCTTCTTTCTGCTCTTACTTCCTTGACTTTTTCTCTTATCTGTCCCTTTGCCTATTCTTTATTTAAATAAATAACCGACACAGTCTGCCCATTTGTCTGGTACTTTTATAGGTGCATTGAATGAAAGGCACAACTGCAGTTCCTGCCTGCAGAGATACGACAGTCTAGTGGAGGAGAAAACATATGGAAATAAATTATGTTACAGTGTGATAGATACAGACACAACTGTGTGCAAGGTGTTCTAAGTGGCTGGAGGAACTGCTTTCCTCTACATGGAGTATAGATTGGATATTGAGTACAGTTTGTCAGACAAATAATGGGATTTGCAGACAATATGAGTGCCTATGTAGATGCAAAGAATATCCCTCAAACCCAGGTATTAAAGAAGTGATGAAGAAAAGTGATGTAATATCAACACAGGAGGATTATATACCTATACATCATAAATGAGTATTTGGAATTTGTAGTTTGAAAACAACATCACTTACAATAAAACCAAAAACAACGAAGTATCTGACAAAATATCTGTAGGATCTGTAAGCTGAAAACTATTGAACACTATTGAAAGAAACCAAAATTGTATGCAAAGAGACATATACCATGTTCATTGATTGGAACACTCAAAACTGTTGGTAGGTATATAAACTAGTAAAACCACTATGTAAATCAGTATCAAGATTCCTAAAAAACAACTAAAGCTGAAATTCCATTCCACTTTCGTTATCTTCCAAAAGAATTAAAGACATGATATTACAGTTTTACATGCATACTCAGGTTTATAGCAGCACAACTCATAATAGCTAAATCTTGGAAGCAGCCTATGTGTTCGTCAATAGATGAATGGATAAAGAAAATGTATTTACACAACATGGAGGACTACATTGCCATAAAGAAGGATAAACATGAGTCATTTGTAGGAAAATGGATGCACCTCGAGTCCATAATGTTAAGTGACATAAATCAGACATACAAACTTAAATATTGCATGGGTTTTTTTTTTGTATGAGAAACCCAACATATAGATAAAGAGCAAAATAAAAGATAGATAATAGGAAGTAGAGAGATAGATCTTTTGCAAAAGGGAAGAAGAGCAAGAGATGGAGGGAGGGAGAAGGAGGATAGGGAAAGGGGATTAAAAAAAAGGAATTAAGACGTGTTATGTGTATGAACCAACTCCATGCAGGAAATGACCTATATGCCCATCCAACGTATTCTGAATGAATAAAGAAAATGTAGTATTTACACACCATGGAGTACTATTCTGCTATAAAGAAAAATTTCAATAAACAAGAGATGTAAGGGAAACAAGAGATGAAAGAAGCAGGGAGGGAAAGGAGGGAAACAGGAAGGAAAAAAGAATTAAAGAAAAAAGAAAACAGAGCACTTGGAAATGGGAATGGAACCAAGAGTTGCAAGGAGCAGGAGGACATTGATGGGAAGGGTAAGGAATGAAAAAAGAATTAAGATGTGTTATGTACATGTACCAACTCCACAATCATTATGTACTGCAAACATGTACTAATAAAAAAGACCGTCAGGATGTCACTTCTCTCAAATTTGGTCTACAGCTTTAACTCAGTAGTAATCGAAATCTCGGCAAGCTGTTTTGAATGATAATAACAAACTGAATTTTAAAATTTACATGACAAGGGAAAAGAACTAGAATAGTCAAAATAATTCTATAAAGAAGAACAAAGTCAAAGGAGTCCCACTACCTGAGGTAGGACCTGTGTTTGTTGCTTGATATTAAGACCTACTACAAGATGGCTGTGATCAAAAACAGTGTAGTTTTGGGAAAAGGAGAAACATTAAATTGAACAGAGAGACGATCAGACATCTATATGTAGAAAAATAAAGACTGGCACAAATCTCATGTAATATGCAAAAACTAACTCATACTTGATTTATGAGACCTAAATATGCAGCATAAAGTTATAAGACTCGTAGATAGGATAAAATCTGTGTGGCTTTAGCTTTGCTGAATTTTTTAATACTATTCCAAAGCTATAAACCATAAAAGAATTGAGAATTGTACTACATCAAAATTAAAAGTAATATATTCCTCTGTGAAAGAAACCCATAGGAAAATGAAGAGACAAGCTACAGATGGCAAGAAAATATTTGAATTCCTATACCCTTTGATGGACTTGTATCCATAGTATATGAGTAAATAATAGCCAATAAATAATAGGCAAAAGATCTGAATAGACACTTCACCAAGGAAGACGCGGAGATGCAAAATAAGCTTATAGAGTTCAACATCATTAGTCTTTAGGGAAGTATATATTCAAGCCACAAGACACTACTACTACATACCTATCAGGATGGCTAAACATCTTTTATAAAGAAACTGAAAATATCAACTGCCAATGAGAATACAGAGTATTAAGAATACTCATTCATCACTACTGGAATACTAAATGCTTTAGTTACTATGTTTGGCAAGTTTTTTTTTTTAACAGTTTAAAGAAATAAATGATCCTATTTCTAGGTGCTTACCTAAGTGAAATGATAACTCATGTTCACACAAATAGCTGAACATAACATTTTACAGCAGCATTATTCCTAATTGCAAAAAAATGGAAATCACCATTTAACAAGTGAATGGATACACAAACTGTGGTACAGCCACAGAAAGGAATAGTACTCAACAATATAAAGGAAAAACTTGATTCACACAATAACATGAATGACTCCTGAGCTCATTTTCCTAAGTGAAATAAGCAAGACTCCAAAGGCAAAATATTGTATTATTCAATTTATAATGACATTTTGGAGAAGGCAAAGCTATGGGAGCAGAAAAGAGAATTTCTTTTCTTTTTCTTTTTCTCCCTTTTTCTTTCTTCTCTGTATTCAGTACTGGGGATTGAACCCAGGGCCTTTCACACTGAGCCATCCTCAGCCTTTTAAATTTTTTATTCTATTTTGAGACAAGGTATCACTAAGTCACTAAGTTACCCACAGTGGGCTCTAATTTGTGATTCTCCTGTCTCACTATCCAGAGCCCTGGAATTATAGGCATGCACTACCACACCCAGCTTCTGACATAGCTTTTTTTTAAAGACATACCATCTGCATACACCTTGGTAGGTATATACCATACCTTGAAGTACAAACTCCTTAAATAGTGTCATTCTATTTATTATTCAACCTCTTATTCTAGTAAAGACATGAAAGTTT
Organism: Hystrix cristata; assembly: GCA_004026905.1. NCBI lineage: Eukaryota > Metazoa > Chordata > Mammalia > Rodentia > Hystricidae > Hystrix > Hystrix cristata. The sequence continues at coordinate 16,425 of PVJO010018566.1, forward strand.
ATACTATATATTTTTCTTATAAAGATTATCATCTGGCTTTTTCAATTTTACTGTTACTACTTTCTTGTGGAGTAGAAAACATTCTTCACATGAACAGTACAAGAAGTAGACCTGTAAAATTCCCAAACAGGATGAAAAATATCAAAGAAAAGACCAAGTGGAAATTAAGAAAGCATAAAATACTTGCACCATAAAAAACTACAAAAGTGTCATTAGTGTTGCAAATTACTGGAAGAGTAATTATCCCCAAGATGTTCAGGTACTTGCTACATCCCGACTGCAAAGGACTGACATAATGTGAGAAGGAGATAAAACTGTCACCCCTCAAATGCTTGGTGGGGGATAAAGGTTAGAACATGAGATGAAACTGTCTACGCAAATAAGTTCAGTGAAAGTGTGGGTGTTTGGGAACGCAGGCTACAAGTGATCTTGAGTTGCTCTATTGAGAAGAAAAGGTAAAAGGCTCTTAAATACCACCATTAGTTACTTTTTAAATTGGAAAAGGCCCAGTGACTGTCCAAGTAGCTACCTGGGTCACTATATAAATGATGTTCCCATTGGATTAATGTCATTTTGACATAGGAATTTTTTCTACCTGTTTTTGAAAATATCAAAACAAGGTTTGGATTTGGTTATCAAGGACCTATTGTATCTACCATGTTAGACAGTCGTGACTGGAAACCGTATCCTGTCAAATAAGTGTCATCCACACCACACACACACACACACACACACACCCCAAGTTAGGACAAGAAGAGGTAAGCCTGTTAGGCTGATTGAAATACATGATAACACAGTTGAGCTTATGATAGCATCTCATTTAAAGTAAACTGCACTGGAAGGGTCTCTGAATTCTTCATGAAAGAATTAAACTCCAAGGAGCATCACATCCTGAGCCTGGTTTTCCCAATTCCTAAACCCTTCCCTAACTGTAAGTTACAGAAGCAATGCTTCTAACTTCTCTAATGTGAATAGATTATTTGTTAATTTCTATTGAACTTAAAGGATTCAGAATATTACCAGGACCAGGAAACGCAAACATTTTGTTTCCTAAAGATTTATACACCGCATCCAGTACTTCTGAAATGTGTGGCTTTACTTGGTTCACAGGTATTTTTGCCCTTGGCCCTAGAATTGAGTCAGTCTTAATGCAACTTCAGAGATCCAATTTATTTTACCTTGAGTTCTCTAGATAGCATTGGGAAATTTGGTGGTTATTTCTACTGTAGATGAGGAAACTAAGACTTTGAAAAGCAACTTGCTGAAATCGTTTTGTCAACAACAATGGGGCTGGAGCTCTAATGCAGCTTATCGGACTCAAGAATGCAAGTTCTTTCTAGTATGCTAAGCTATGAGACTCTCTGCGGTCGGTTGCACATGAGGACAGACTCTGCTTGAGGTTGGAATACAAGGTGGGCTGCCTGAAAGATGCATTCTACTCTGGACATGAAGAGGAGTAATGAGGCAGCGTGCAGCTGGCATTGAATATAGGCATCTAAAGAACTAGACAGAAATTTGGGCTATTGACATGGTTTTCAGAAATGCAGGTTTTAGAGCTTTGGAAATGCAAGAGTCCTGCCTCAACAAGGGCAGAGCTGTACACTGAATCAGGTTGTAAACAGTGTTCAAAGGAAAGGAAAGTCAATCCTACTTACACGCAGCTCATAGCATTAGAATCGCTATCGTATCATAGAAAAAGCAACAGCTCTCTTCTTGGAGTATCACCCATTGAACAACTAAAATTTTTTTGTTGTAGTTTGCTGCATGTTACACAGTGATAAAACATGACATTTAGACTTAAGCACTTGAAATAGTCCCTTGGGTTATGTTCAGGGCACAGAACAGCTGTATGGATAATTAAATAAAGCTAATTTAAATAAATTAGATTTACCAGAAAATCACTCAAAGTTTGCATTCATAAAAGTTTTAAGGCAAGAAGTTGTTAATGCTATTTGTCCAAACTGCATCATTTGGAAAACGGTGAGCTCTGGGAAAAGGAATACATTTTGGGATAGTAAAAATGTAAAGTTTTTTTCTTCCAATTTCAACTTGAAGGTATAATTTTATTGATATTTTACACAGATGAATTTCAAGAGAATGCAATATAGTTGTTATTGAGGCATCACGAAAGTGAAATGGAATACAAATATGCTTCTTCTAGTTTTGGGGGGCATTACTGTATACATTTCACAAACAGCACACGCATCCTGAAATTCTATCCTCTCTCTCTCTCTTTTTTTTTTGGCAGAAACTGCCTCCTGAACATACTTTCATATCAATATTTCTGTGAGAATCTATGTTCAAGGAATTGGTCAGGTGCTATCTCTGTTCCTGGGCTTTGAAAAGGGGAGGCTGCTTTAGCAAAGCTAAGAATTTTTAGAATAAAAACAAACACATATCTACTTTTAATGTTCCTCACTCCGGTGCTGTTATAACGTAATTATCAAGAGCTATGAAATTGTTTTCATCCAAAAGCTCTGAGGAGTATTTCTGGGAACCAAGGTGAATTAAGGTTTGACCTTTTTTAACATTGCCTTTCTTGACACTGCCTCATAGATACACTCGTTCTCAGGTTTAGGGAATGAAGAGCATCGATCCTGTTTTTGGAGATCAGTCATAGGGGTAAAAAGAAGGCTCTGTGATTTATGAGCAAGGCGGCAGCTAGTTCCTTGGGGAGGTCTACCAGGCATGAGCTGAGCACCATGGGAGGGGCCAGGGAGCCCAACCGAACAAGGGAAATGCCTCAGGAATGAGAGGAACTGCGATGCTGAATTGATTAGCACCCACTATAAAGAAATTTAATATCCAGCCAGTCCATCATAAACACATTTTTTTAACTGATCCATATGACTAATTTCATTTTGTCTGGTTTCTTTTTAAGATGGGCTTCGTGCAAATATTTAAAAAAAACACACTTGCTTCAGAAGATGCAGAGACATTTTTGGGCTACTTAATCCGGATCCAGACCAATTGTCAGGGAGAAACTGAAGCAACAGAACATCTTCAGGAAAAAAAATATTCAAAACAGTTGACTGAGCTATCAGCAGCTATCAGCTGTCAGTGTGGAGCTGAAAGGAGTGAAAAGGTAATATTGTGTGCTACCTCTTTCTTAGTCATTTTAAGAGTCATGGATACAAAATGAAATGTAATAGTTACACAGAATACATTAATCAAAATATATTATATCTCCATATAGATACATATATCACATACACACATGTAGGTGATATAAATGTTATATATAATACGTAATATACAGAGACCCTTACCCTGAGGACTTGATGCCTATTAAATAAAAATACTTTTCAAAGGTCAGAAATTTTGGGGTTTTGCTCTCTTTGGTAAGCTTTGCTTGCTTTCAGAATGTATAAATTAAACAGTAATTATTTTGCAACCTTCACATTTTTCTCAATGTGAATGGAAATTTGATTTCTTTTTTCCACTTAAAACAATTCTCACATTTTTCTTGTCTTCTCCTGTATTGTAATTTGCCCAGAAAACTGGAAAGGAAGGAATATCTTTTAGCCACATTCCTTTGTATTCAGAGCTAATTCTGTTTCCTCAGTGTTGCTTGGGCCAAGTGCTTCTGCTAAAATGTACTTAGAGAATCAAACTGTTTGCTATTGACTGTGAAAAACGTAGCAAGAATGTCTTCACACTCCCAGTTTGATGATATTTGAGCCCATATTTTATTGGGCACTTTCAACTTAATGTTCATTTCTCAGTCTGTATATAATAAAACCTTGTATCTTTGATAGATCTTCCTGGGAAGGGCTTCTCAATCTCTTCTGGATATAATACTACATCTTTTGGGAGACTTAACGACTACTTCATTGATTATCTAAAAATTACCATATGTCATGGTGAACAAACCAATAAGCTTCAAAATCAGTGTTTGAGTTTTTAAAATGGTATAATCAATGCAACAACTTCAACATGATTATTAACATTTAAGATATGTTTGTTTTTTTCTTTTAAGTGGCTTCTATTTTTACAGTCCCATATGTACACTGGTCAACAAAAAAAAATAATGTCTAATTTAGAAGAAAGCAATATGTTTTTCTTCCAAGAAAACAAAGCCCTTTAGGGTAAATTTTTCTTTGCTATTTGTTAATTGTACCAAATACTAAATTACACTTAAACCAATGTGGCTCCTCTAGTTAACTTTGTTGATTAAATCTTGTCAAAACAAATCTATAATCTTAGATTCAATCAATGTATAGTTCAACTACTTTGCATTAAGAAATATTATTACAGAAATTTCATTTTGAATGGGGCAGGAATATTTAGATTGACACCCCCCAACATGCAGAGATATAAAACAATAAACATTTCTAGATCAAGTTTTAAAAAATGCTTTACATTTATAGATTGATAGAAAAAAAAAGAATTTCTCAGGCTAAATTCACAGTGTTTTGGGCAACCTTTTCCTCATGGCTGGCTTTGGCCTTAGGGTCCTTTGCCTAAAACAAATTAGTATTCCCATTTTCAAGGAGTTCTGTACACAGAGCCTAAAAATCAAAACCCAAGGACCACCTAGACCACTAGGTCTAAAGCCCTCCTTTAAAGATGAAACTCCAAAGGATTCCCTTGTAAGAGTGACCCAGAAAAAATTAATCTTGTGGATGAATTTTTATTAAAAGATGAATTTATCAAGCCATATTCTAGCAGAATCACTGATCCCTTAGAAACAAAATATGGCCATTAGGACAGTTTACAGGCAAAATTCATGTGACTTTAGACCCCAAAATATTTCAAGGCAAAATGATCTTTGATAGTAAGTTTCCAGAATACATCCATAAAAACCAAATGCAGATTTTCTCTAGAGAAATTTCGTTTCATTATAGTAAATGCCATTGATCATGCAGAACCCACTATTACATTGCTGTGGGTTTTTCACATTGGTGTTAATTCCAAATGATTCAGTATCTCTTTAGATTGCTTGATATATACATCATACTAGTTGTTAAATTTTTTAATATCATCCCATTTGGAACTAATTTCACAGTATCTCTACAACAGCAGTTGTTAAATATTTTAAATCATAATTCTGATTTCAGCCTAAATAATGGTCCACAAGAAAAAGGAAAAAAAACACATGCACACTTTAATATCAAACCCAAACCATAGGAAACAATGTCAACTATTCACACAAAAGAAAATCTTGAAAATATATGCAGAGAAAACAAACATCATAAAGAATACCTAAGCAGAATTTGAAACAGAACCAAAGAGAAATCTAAATAATAATTAAAATTAAAAATTATACAGATAATTTAATAAAATATTAAACACAGCAAAAGAGAAAAATAGAAAGTGGGACTATATTTAAAGAAATTATCCACAATTCAGCATAAAGATATAAAACAACTGAAAATAGGAAAGAGAGGCTAAAAATATAGAGACTCGAGAAAAAATAATTGACAAAGAGCACATTATTCATTGAAAAGGGAAAAGGCTAATAAAACTTTAAAGATTTTTTCAAGAGAAAACAAGAAGGGAAATTAAACAATAAAAATAAGAAAAAGAGAAACAAAACTATGGATTCTGCACATATTTTAAAGGATAGAAATTGATCATTATGGGCAATATTACACCCCAAACACGAGAACTTAATTAAAATGAATTTGTTAAGTATGTAACATACAAGAGTCTTAAGTACAGCTTAAAGAAAATGAAATGATAGTCAAACGTTTTTCCATAGAGAAAGTTCAAAGTCATCACTATTTTGCTTGTTACAGCCACCCCACCATGAGAAGTGGATGCCTTGTAGCTGCTTCTCACCTGGCTGCACTGGCACCCGAGAGGAGGGTGGTTTTAGTGTTTTTTTTTTTAAATAGATTTTTATTAAAATTTATCCAAAATTACACAAACTTACAGGTCATTACGTAAGCTTACAGGCCACAGTACATTGTGCCTTTTGCTTATGACAGTGAGCAATGCCAACAACCACATTAAATGCAGCATTAAGTCACAACTACGTAAAGTTACTGTAGTACTTAGTGTACATGTCACTGTTTTAACTTTGGGTTATTAGGTTCTTACTTTTAAGATATCATTATTCCTCTGGATTCCCATTCCTCTCCCCCTTTGTGCTCTTCTTGTTCCCTTGAACCCTTTGCCTATTAGCTTATATCTAACACTTTGCCTTTTTGTATCCATTGTTTACCTCTTTCGTTTGTATTTTGCCTAACTCCAATGAGGGATATCATATGGTATTCAAGCTTGTGAGTCTGGTTCATTTCACTCAACATTATATTTTCCAGGTTCATCCATTTTCCTATAAATGACTCTAGTTTGTCATTCTTTATAGCTGAAGAGTATTCCATTATGTATAGATACTACATTTTGTTTACCCAATTATCTATTGATGGGTATATAGATTGCTTCCAGAATTTAGCTATTACAACACTGCTGTGCAAGTATCTCTGTAGTATGATGTCTTTAGCTCTTCAAGGAAGATACCAAGTAGGGGAATGGCTGGGTCAAATGGAATTTCTACTTTCAGGCTTTTGAGAAATCACCATACTGATTTCCATAATGGTTGTACCAGTTCGCATTCCCACCAACAGTGTAGGAGGGTTCCCTTTTCACCACAGCCGTGCCAGCATTTGTAATTGTTTGATTTCCTAATGGTTGTCATTCTTTCTGGGGTAAGGTGAAATCTTAGAGTTGTTTTAATTTGCATTTCTCTAATAGCCATAGATGTTGAACATTTTTTCATGTATTTGTTGGCCATTTGTATTTCACCCACTGTGAAGTATCTGTTCATTTCTCTGGCCTATTTCTTGAGTGGGTCATTGATTTTAGGTAGTTTAATTTTTTTTGAGTTCTTTATATATTCTAGATATTAGTCTTCTATCTGGGGAGTAGCTATCAAAGATTTTTTCCCCATTCTGTGGATTTTCTCTTCACCCTACTAATTGAATTCCTTTGCTATACAGAAACTCTTTAGTCTAATGTAGTCCCATTTGTTGATTCTTGTTGTTATTTCCTATGCAACTGAGGTTCTGTTTAGGAAGTCCTTTCCTATTCCTATGTCTTCAAGTGTTTTACCTATTTTGTCTTCCAGAAGATTTAATGTTTCTGTCTTACTATTTAGATCTTTGATCCACTTTGATTTTAATTTAGTATATGGTGAGAGATATGGGTCCAGTTTCATTCTTCTACAAACTGACAACCAGTTTTCCCAATACCATTTGTTAAATAGGCTATCTTTCCTCCAAAGTATGTTTTTGGATGCTTTGTCAAAGATCATATATTTCAATATGTCTGGAGAAGTTTCTTTGTCCTTGATTCTGTTCCATTGGTCTATGTGTCTATCTTTGTTCCAGTACCAAGCTGTTTTTACCACAAAGAAAACTATAGCACTCTGAAAAGAGATTGAAGAGGACACCAGAAAATGGAAAGATGTTCCTTGCTCCTGGTTAGGCAGAATCAATATTGTTAAAATGGCCATACTTCCAAAACTGTTATACAGATTCAACGCAGTTCCAATCAAAATACCAACAGCATACTTCACAGCCCTAAAGAAAACAATCCTAAAATTTATATGGAAATAGAAGAAGACTCAAATAGCAAAAGCAGTACTGAGCAATAAGACCAAAGCACGTGGTATAGCAATCCCAGACTTCAAGCTATACTGCAAAGCAATAGTAATAAAAATGGCATGGTACTGGAGGGTGGTTTTAGAACACCCAGCTCAGGGCAGCAGCCCTGCCTCTCAGTGAGTGCCAGTGATGCTCAGCTCAACTCGGGGCTCTGGGTGCCCCTTTTTCACTCAAGCACAGGATCTCAGTCAGTACAGTTTAGTATGAATCTATAGCTCTTCTGGGGTGTTTGTCTGCAGTAGAGCAATTATGGTTTAGAAGGGGACTTTGTCTAAGCTTTTGTCTGCACATATTGATATTTCTGGGTTCTTGTGTTTCTCAGCTCTTAATGGGGTTATAATACTCGAAATTAAAGCCAGGGAACCCTTCCCTTTTTGTTTCTGGGTTTCAAGATCCCAAGCCAGTGTCTTCTATCCATTCTCCAGACACTTCTTCTCTCATTTTATATGTAGCATACTTTTTATTTGTAGCAAATAGAAATAGGGAAAATTACATCTATGTTATCTTCTTGAAGTAGAAGTCTACTGAGTCTTTTTATATATTACATTTTTCTCTTCTATGAATTTTCTAAATTGGTTTTCAGCTATATTTACCATACTTATTTAAGCATAAATCTATGTTTATCTGATTTCAAAAATGACTGACATGATTCCACAATTTCCTCTTTTTAAATACCTCTTTTGGACTCATTCTTGGACTACTAGAGTGTAAAATTTTAAGTAATATTTTTAGGAAATAAGAATTGTTTCATCTTTCAGCCCTTAAATAGCCAAGAACATCTTTCTTTCTTTTCATATATGTACCATATGTCTATGCAGAATTTTAGGGCTCCAAATTTTTCTTCAACTATTTGATCATACTTTTTCATTCTTTTTTTCAGATCATTTGTTCTAACATAGATGCTTATAGAACTCTTTATTTGGATTACATAATTTTTGCCAGGTATGTTTATATATGTTTATCCTTTTATTTTTTGTATTGTAAGTACTTTGATTCATGGATTTGAATCTTTTTCTTTGACTGATAAGTTTGTTTATAAGTATATAAGTATTTATTTCTTACAGATGTTCTGCACTGATCTCCAAACAAATTTTTAAGATGTTGGTTTATGCAGTTGTCACACTGGGCCCAGGAACACTGACTTTAGGCTTAACACATTGGTAAACATTTCTTTCTCTTGTTATGAGTCTAGTGTGTTTTATGAGGGTTTTTCTGGGTTCTAGTAGTTCATGGTTTCCACTAGCCTTGAAAGGACAAGATACTGTATTGGCACAGCATAGGATATATCAAACAATCCTATCAAAGGCAACCACAAAAAATGAGACAAGTTTCAATTTTCTATGAAGTGCAAATATAAATTATTACTAATTTTACCCTCTTTAATGTGATGGAAACAGCACAGAAATAATTTTTTAGGAAGTGAACATGTAATAATTCCTACAGAACTGTAATTGTGAATTCTTCTACTATAGAAGGTTCATGGATCCTTCCTCATTGGCCAGTCAGAGCAAAGGATACATTTTCACTCCAATAGGCAGTTGGGAGGAAATAAGAGGTAAATCAAAGATGTTGTGGAATATGAAAAGTTTCTGTTTTTTCAAGCACAGTTGTTCTTTTACGGTGGAACTTTAAAAAATCCCCAAAAGTTGAGATCACATGCATATACTATCTAAATAATAAGAAATACAGAGAGAATAAATCCTTATTATTGTCTTCTGTAATACCTTCACATTATTTCTGTGGGCTGAGGAAAAAGATAATGCCCCTGAACAAAGGAAACAGAGGAGTATGTCATTCTGCATATTCAAAAAGTTAATGAAAACTATACACATGCATGTGTATTTGGGAGGGGTCTGAGAGTGCTGGTGGATTCCATGTGGATGTACTTACAGTGGGGCTTACAAAGCACTGAAATCTCCTAAATCTATACCCTATGTTCTTTATTTTTTCCCCCTTGCATTCTATCAGAATTTTTAAAATTTGTCTTTGGCCTTACAAATTTGATCTTCCTATAACATTTGAGCTGATATACACTGCCACCAGTCTAGTTTTTGTTCTGTCGTCATGTTCAACTACATACAATCTCTCTTTGTCCAAACTCTCTTGATTTTTTTATCTCTCTCTTTTACTCTAGATCCTGTATTCTTTTGAATCACACAGATAGCATGAATCAGGAATTGTGCCTTTTTTTATTTCAGAGGATGTTATCCACTCCAAATCTTTGCTGCCTTATTTGGGACTGGAATATTTCACCCCAGGTCTGGTACATAATATTTCTGCTTGCTTATCCTTACAGCAAGAGAGCCACTGGCTTGTAGCTGAATTTGACATTGAAATGGGGTCTGTCAAAGACTGATGTGGAATTCTGCCCAATTCCTTCATGGTTAGACAATAGGGAAAGGAAAGTACAAATCTACTGTAAATTATCATGACCAATTCACAATGCAGCAGCCTGAGGAAGTGGAGCACAAGCTGAAACCCTGTGCAGGCTGTCCAGCACAGATCAGAATCTTGGTATCATTTATTCTTTGGGCTTAGAGACTGCCACGCTGGCTTCCAGCTCTCAGGACAACCACTTTCTGTTTGGCTAAGCCAAGGCCAAGTATGAGTTATAGCAATTTCTGGCAAGAATGGTATCCCTCTCCCCCACAATGCTGTCATTCCATTGCTCATCCCTTCAAATACAAAACTCAGACTCACCCACAACTGTAGGGGGCTTCTCGTGCATTAATCCACATAAAATAGGCAATGAGGCCACTTTCTTTCCCCTTCTTTCTCTACTCCCTCTGTCATCCATCTGACTAACATGTTATTAGCTGGGTTTTGCCAATGTCATCTCAGTTGCTTTCTTGGGATACTGCATTTTATTACAAAAAAGATTTTCAAGTTAGTCTTCTTCATTATATTTAGTTAGCAGTTCTGATTGAAATGTAAGTGTTATCCATAGTAACATTTATTTTCCGCTCACCCTCTTGCCCAGAAATCCCTCTTATTAAACTCTCCACAAGTGTTGTACATTATCTTCAGACTCTTAAGTCTTTTCCCTTCCTGTCCTTGTTTAAAAACCCTTCCAAGCAGACTAAATTTTCTCCAGAGACTTAAAAGCAAAGCATGGCCCCTCATAAATCAAGAAGTTTGTAAAATTAGATGAATTGCTATCATAGTTGTGGAAGGTCTAGCAACCATACTCATCCATTTTTATTTACTGATTCATGTGGTAAATAGTTACTAAACATCAAATATGCAAGTTCTATTCAAGGCATTAGAAATGATTTTTTAAAAAGTAGAATATCTTATGGGGTACACAATTCAGTGTTTACATATGAGTGCATCAAGAGCAATAAAGATGAGTTACGAGAACCTTTGAATGGTAACCCTAAAGAATGTTGCCATAAAACAGGTGACTAACACATCAACATTCCATCAGTATTACAAGATACATGAAATCATCAACTTTTAAAGATAAAAGATTTATTTTGGTTCAAGGTTTGAGAGGTTCTAGGCCATGATTGATTGACTTTTGGGCCTGTGGCAAGGCAACATATCATGACAGGAGTTTTGGTGGAGCAAAACTGCTCATCACATAGCCAAGAAGAAAATGAGCAAGGAAGATGACTGGGCTGCAAAATCTCCTTCAAGGGTACACCTCCAATGGCCTACAGACCACCTCCTAATATCACAACCCTTAGGACAAAGCCTTTAATACATGGGCCTTTGGGGGACATTCCAGATTTAAAATATTGCCTTTCTTTCCTGATTCCTAAAGACTCAGATCCATTTCACAACACCAAATCCACTCAACCCATCTCCAAGAGTCCTCCAGATCTTAACCATTCCAACATTATTAAAAACTCCAAGTCCAAACTCTCCTCTGAGACTCAAGGTAAACTCACATATAAGCCTCTGTAAGAAATTTTTTAAGAAGACAAGTGATGTACTTTTCTAAGGGATAATGACACAAGGGGCTGGGGATTTAGCTCAGTGGTTACAGTGCTTGCCTTGCAAGCACAGGGTACTGAGTTCGATCCCTGGCACCAAAAAAAAAAAAAAAAAAAAGAAAAAGAAAGAAAGAAAAGAAAAGTAAGATATAATGACACAAAATAAACATTCCCAAGGAGGAATAGAAATATAGCAAGGAAAGATCAGTTCAAAGCAAGACCAAACACAGCAAGGCATCTGTGTTTGGCATCTGGGGCACATTGTGGGAGGATGTTGGCTCCTGAGGGCTTGGGCAGCCCTAGCCCTACAGCTTTACTACTTGGGATCACCTGGCCATTCTCTCAGGCCAGCTCTGCACACAGCCTGAAACTTCCCTAAGCAGGTGTTCCACATATCTGTCATCTTAAACTTTCTGGGGTCTCAACTGCAGCTTTGGATTCACTCTCACAATTCCAAGCATCACCCTGTCAAAGGCTGCTTGGAGGGTATCTGTACCTGCCACAAACTTCCTGACTTCCCAGTTTTTCCTTTAAATCTCAGTGGAAGCCTCCATGAATGTAAAACTCTTGTATTTTGCAAGGCTGCAAAACCAGTATCATATGAGTGACACAAAGTCTACTGCCTACATGAGCTGTGTCCTGACCTAGTTGAACCACGGCTGTAGTAACATATGAGTCCCTTACTGGTTTAGGCAGTCCTGGCTGAATAAGGTGATCTGGGGTTCTCTTCTCAAAAGACTGTACCTAGAAAGTCTTAGAAACAAACTTACACTTTTACACCTTTAGGCCTGTGATTGGTGGGGATCTTGCTAGTTCCTGAGTGTCCTCAAGGCATATTTCTTTTCATTTTAGTGCAAACCTCTTGGCTTTTTAAGACTAGTTCCAATCTCTTTAGCAAATCTACCTTCCTTGCCTGTATCTTTAAACGTGCTCTTTTTCCAGCCAAACTCCAAGTTTTCCAAATCTTTCTGCTGTTTCTTTTTGCACCTGACTTTTACTGTAATTCTGGCTAAAAACAGCCAGTAACACTCATGTCCTGTCCTGAATACTGTGCTACCTTGAAATTTCTTTTGCTGGATAAATTAGTCTATTGACTTTAATCTCAGCCTCACCTAAGTCTCATGGCATAAAATATATTCAATTTCTTTGCCATGGTATAACAAAGGTGGCCCTTAGTTCACCTTCCAGTAGAACATTCATTTCCATCTGAAACCTCTCGAGCTTAACTTTGCTATATGCGTATCTACTCAGTGTTCTGGGTTCTGAGCCCTCACTGGAATCACTCATTAAGTTCAGCTTACAGCATTTGAGTGTTTCTTTAGCCCACTCCTCCTAATGCTTCCAAACTCCTCCAAATCTATTTAAAATGCTCCCTATTGTTGTCTCAGGTATAATCACCACAACAACCCCACTTCTTAGCACTAGCCTTCTATTAGTCAGTCTTATCATTACTGTAACAAATATCTAAGGTAATAATCTTACAAAAAGGAAAAGTTTGCTTTGGTTCAGAGATTTGGAGATTCTAGTCCATGATTGACTCCAGGCTCTACAGCCTGGGGTGAGGCAGCACAGCATGGTGGCAGTATATTGGAAAAAAACATTCGCCTCATGGCTAGAGAAGAGGAGAACATGCACTTCAAGAGCATATCTTCAAAGGCTAGAAGACCTATCAACTTGGCCCCACCTCTTATTAAAATTTCACCCCAACCAATAGTGCCACTTTGGGGAATAAACCTCTAACACATGAGCCTTTGCATGACATTTAAGATAGAAACTACAGTATGGGGCCTCCATCATCTTTTAAAGTTCCACTGTCTCTTATCAATCACAACACTGAAAAGCCCATGAGCCTCTGGGGGGTCACACTCAAAACACAGCAGAGAGGAACTACACTTAAACTGAAAGAAAGGACATTGAAGGTATCATATGTTACCATATGTTAATTGATAGATGGAATAGAGAGAAAGGTTCTTTTAAATGCAGAATAGAACCACTTAAACATGTGAAGATGAAACTGTAGGAAGGACTTAATTTGTTCATACACTTAAATAATGATCAAACAAAATTATAAGCCAAACCAATTAATCTAATATTATTGACAATATTAAAACAGCAAAACACAAAGGAACATCATTCTATTGGACAACAGAATTGCTTAAATACATGATTCTTGAAGGAAAGTGACATTTAGTGAGTGGTTGATACTGGGTACATGTTATCTCATTCATTCAACTCTCCAGATAATCTTATGGAGTGAACACAGAGAAGGCCAACAATCTCCTTGAGGACATTCAACTAGTAAATGTCTGAGCCAAATTCAGACTTAGCTCTGTTTGACATCAAAGTCTATGTTTTGTTCATTATGTGTCTCTGTCTCCTTTAAAACATAAATCACATAGAGCCCCTTTGCAACAAAGCCTAATACTTCACTGAATATACCAAGCCTCAGTGAGACCAATGTCTTCTGAATGTCATTAATTCTATTTAGTACAACTTGATATAAATCATGACTTTTGTGAGACAGCATATAAAACTGTCCATCTCCAACACAAACACGAGTATTTTATAAGTCCCGGGCATATCACAGACTGTCTGCCTCTCTCCCTTCAAATTAGTCCAGCTTAGTTAGAAAACATTAACAGCTCAACTCAATCAACACATACATGGGAAAGTCTTTTGCTGTTCTTCTAGGTTGGTCACATTTTCTTACACCCTGGAGTTTTCCTTTAGATTGGTTTCCAGTCTATCACGTAGGAAGCTTGAGTGTTGTCATTGTGTCCTGACAATGAAAACAAAAGCTGGATAAACTGAAAAATCAACAACTCTTCTTAGATCTGAAAGAGAAGTAAGGTCACAAGATAAATCGCTCTCCCCCAAACTGGAGAGACCAACAGGCAAATACAGATAACCACAACTTACCAAGGAGAAAGCTCCAGAGAAAGCAGTGCTTGGATAGGGAAACCCTAACTGTAAATGATGAATAAGACTCAAAGTAGACAAGGCTGAGAGTTAAAAATTCCAGAGGAACCCAATCACTGAGGAAGCCCCGCCCACCCTTCTGTGAGTTTTAATTCCTGCACCTATCAGATCCTCACATCCTCACAATGAACACTGGGGGAGAATCCCCTTTACATCCAGCAGGGAGAGAAGAAGAAAACTGTTCTTTTTTTAAACAAAGTCTGCTCCTAGGGGAAGAAAATTAGACACAGCCTAACTTGCTCCAGTGTGCTCAGAGAGTAAATGACCGGGGAGGAGGCAGATATGTATTCAACTACAACCCTCTAGAGCCTTCCACATGGGAAAGGGAAAATATCCATCTCCAGGCATTCTAGCCATGCTGTTCCAGCTCAAGAGGTAGAACAATATGAAGAAGCATTTGTGAAATTCATAGTTCAGAGATACAAGCCCTCTAAAAGACTGAGGCCTCATCATAGGTGCTGTAGTTTGGATCTTAACTGTCTCGTAAAGGTGCACGGAACAATGATTTTCTCCCAGATGGCTTTATTAGGAGACTGTGGAACTTCAAAGGAGTGTGGCCTACTGGGAGGTCTTCAAGTATCTGAGTATGCCCTTGAAGGGGACGGTGGGACCTTAGCCCCTTCCTCTTCCTCTTTTTCACTCCCTGGCCACCAGGTGAGTGGTTTTACCCTGCCATACACACCCTACTATTGCTGTTTGGTACTGCTATGAGAGGACTAAAAGCCATCATAGCTTCATCTGATTATGGACTGGAACCTCAAAACTGGTAGTGAAAATAAACCTTTTCGCATTATAAATTGATTGTCTCAGGTATTTTTATAGTGATGGAAAGCTGAGTAACAAAAAATGACTATAGGACACTTCTTCTCAAGCACCTTCCCACAATATTGTCTGTTTTCAGTAGTTTTTTTCTACCTAGAACATCATTTTAGCTACCAAGAAAAAATTATAAGACATATTCAATGTGTGTGTATGGGAGACAGAGTCAGAAGAGACAGACTGATCATGGGAACCAAACTCAGATGTGAAAAGGATGTGAGAATTATCACACTAGGAATTTAAAGCCATTATGACTCATATGCTAAGGACCACCTTACTTCAGTAAGAATGACCATTATAAAAAAGACAAAAGATAACAAGTGCTGGTGAAGATATGGACAAATAGGAACTCTTTCACACTGTGAGTGGAAATGTAAACAGGTACAGCCATTATGGAGCAGAGTGTGGAGGTTCCTGAAAAAATTAAAACCAGAACTACTATGTGATCAAATGATCCCACTTCTAGGTATATGTCCATAGAAAATAAAGTCAGTAGGTTAAAAAGATATCTGTACTCCCATGTTTATTTCAACAACATTTATAGAACATCCTGCTTGTCAACTGATGAGTGGATAATGAAAATGTGCTACAAAGACTCAATGGAATCTTATTCAGTCATAAAAAGAATGAAATCCTGTCATTTGCAACAACATGGGTGGAACAAGAGATCATTATTTAAATGAAAGAATCCAGCACAGAAAGACAAGAACCACACAATCTCACTCATATAAGGAGTAAAAAATGAAAGTCTGTATCATAGAAAGTCAGAGTAGATTGGTGGTTATCATAAGCTGGGGAAAGTAGGGAGAAGAGGGAAGGGGAAGGTTGATCCATGGGTAGGTAAGTCATAGTTCAGAGGTAAGAACTTCCGGAGTGCTAATATACAGTAAGATGACAACAGATCAAGAGTTAAAAATTCCAGAGGCACCCAGTCACTAAGGAGGCCTCACCCTTCTGTGAGTCTATCTCATGCACCTACCAGATCCTCACATTCAGCAAAAGGAGAAGAAAACCATCTTGAAATATATCAGAACATTCTGGTTTTTTTTTTTCAACAAACTCTGAATATTTCAAAAAGCTACAAGAAAGGATCCGAAATGTTTTCATAATAAATAAAAACTTGAGACAGATATGTTTAACCTGATTTAAACGCCACACAATGCATACATGTATTTAAAAATCATAGGTCAGTTCATAAGTATGTGCAATTTCATGCTTTTATGGGTCAGTTAAAAATACATTTAAAATATGCTAAAGGCTGAAATGCATAAAGTAGGCAGCATGGACAAATAAATGGGTAATATAAGGAGAGAGCTAGAAATTGTTTAAAAAAAAAGGAATAAAAAGAAATTAGAAATCAAGGTCCCTGGAATAGAGCTGTTATCTACAGGGTCGGAGACCACTTACATGTGCATATAAACACATGGTTTCATGTCCTCTACCTTATACTGCTTGTGTAGGTAGTGGTTATGTTAGACAAAACACAAATCTTTGGAGGAGGGTTGGAGGTAGAGAATGTTAATGAAATGACATTTTGAGTTTGAGGCAACTGTGAGGTACCCAAAAGGAGAGAAGAGCAGAACAAATGGAAAATGAAGCCTGAAGTTTTACAGAAAACCCCATAAAAGGAACATGAATTAGGGGTCATTAAAGTCATGCGAATGTGTTGGATTTTGGAAAAAATAGCTAAGAATAGAGGCAATGATTAAATAATGGCGTAGTCTTTTATTTATGCCCAAGTAGGAAGGAATCACTACTAAAATACTGTGTCCAGTACACTCACCTCCGTACCATGCACAGCACTGTCTGACTCAAAACAAACAATGTTTGTCTCAAATGACTAGATGTTGACTAATGAATGAATAAAAGGAAGAAGAGAAGTTAATATCAAGTTGAGGGACCAAAAAGACAAAGACAAAATAGGTGGAGGTAAACTTGCCAAGCACAGTGTTTTGGGACCAAGGGAAGAGAAAAATTCAAAGGCACATGATCAATACATCAAGGCTCACATTTTATCATTTTTATTAAATTATAAATTATATGTATACATATTTAAATTTCCCTGAATTTCACTTTTAAGTCATGTCACTTTTCTCAAAAGCACATTTTCAAGAAAGACGACAGTCAGACTTCTCCATGTGACCATTAGGTTCCTTTGCAGTTTGCCTTTGAATTGTGATTTTCACCTTGGTGCTCACCATTTTGCATTTTTTCTTCTATCTCTGTTCCTCTCCTCATTCTTTCCCAACAAGTCAAGTTTCTACCTGATTCCCAGACTAGTTTGGATGTTCAATCTCCCCTAAGGGCCACGTGTTAAAGGTTTGCTCCCCCAGGTGGCGCTACTGGGAGTTGATGCAACCTTTAAGAGGTGGGGCCTAGTGGAACGTACCCTAGTCACTGAGGGTCTGCTCTTCAAGGGGACAGTGTGACTTCCAACTCTCCTCTTCCTCCTTTCTTTATACTAGCCATGGGGTGAATGGTTTAGCCGCATCCTACTGTCCTCATGGGCTAACTCACAAGAGGCCCCCAAACAATGGCATTAACCAATCACAGACTGAAACCTCCAAAACTGTGGCCCAAAAAAAACCTTTTCTTTTCATAAGCTGATTATCTCAGGTATTTGTTACAGTAAGAAAAAGCTGAGTAACACAACTTCCCAATAGCACTTACCTCCTAGAGAGTCTTCCACCTCTCCAAAGCGGATGGACAAGCCTTTGACAAATAGGCCTTTTGGGAATATTCAACACCTAGTTAAAGTAACCACTCCATCTGTCCTCAATAGATTCAATATGGTATCATTGAATCCAGACAAGAAAAAATATTATATAGTTTAGCTATTTAGAGACAAATAGAAATAATTTTATTAAAAAAATATGGAAGAAATGTAAATATAAGAAAGTGGAGTCTAGAAGAAAGTTTGTATAGGTTTCTAGGTTTGAGATATAGCTGAAGGATCATTAATGAAGTAAAATTCTCCATGTTACCTCAAGCTTTGCCAAGATAACTTATAATCTCTGATTTTATTGTTACCTCAAATGTGAAGGCTGCCATTCACAATATAAATAATGGCATACTTCTAATAAAAGAAATACTTTAGGCTATCCACAAGGGGCAAAAGAAATACTTTATATATACACTTATCACTCTGAGAACTCTAAATCTATAACCATATTATAACCCAACAAAATAAGTTAATTTTGAGGCCATAACTTAAACTTAATAAAACTACTTTATTCATTCCAGTTATGGCTCTTACTAGAACATACACAAATCCCTAATATTCTAGGACCTAAGACTCAGTAGCTAAAACTTGTATCCAATTAAAAATAGAGATTAACATTTGCAATCTCTGAAAAAGAAAACAATGAAATACGACATTATATGGGTTATTGGACAAATTTATGGCAAATTTGTGTAGGTGGCCACCCACTACCATACTGCCAGAAAGTCTTTCTGTTCACATGAATCCTTGACTGGCCCAGTGAACCCCATTAATATTATGGTGGTTTAAAGCTTGGGATAAGTTTTCCCATTACAAGAATGGAAGAACTGTAGACATTAGAGAATAAGTTTTCAATTACTTAATTCACTTTAGATGTAAACTATAATCACTTTTGAAAAGTATCTAACTCCCCATGTTTTTATCACTAATGAACTGATGGTAATATTAGTGAAAAATTATTAATTATCAGAACTACAGCAAGATTGTATGTGATGTTTAATACTAGTCATCAAATTGCTTGGTTTCAAAGATGCCTGGGAGATCAGTAAAGCACACTTTCAGCTGTATCTGGCTGGACAGAGGATCCTCCCCTGTTCTCTGCTCCAAAGATGCCATGAGTCTAGTAGCTTTCCTCTGCCATCCCCTTGTGCCATACCAATCTGCCATGTTGGTTCTTCCTTGGTGTCAGATGGCCATGAATTGAAACCTCTTCAACTATGAGCCCAAAGAAACCTCTCCTCCTTTAGGTTGGAGTTTCAGGTATTTAGTGCTAGTGACAGAAAAGTGACCAATACAGACTGGATTCATCATGCTTTGAAAATGAAAAGTTGTAGTATATCTTGTATTCATATACATAATCTGTCTACTATCTGTAGATGCTCTTTAATGTGGCTTGGCCCACAGTGTCCCTGAAAAGAATAGGTGATGGGACTAATTTTTTCAACCAAGGGGCTTATGCTTCAGTAGATGATGTGACTGCTCTACATTTATATGTGGGAATATTTCTTAACATTGTAACTAATGCAGAGTGTATTTGGATGCGATATTCTCATCACCGATTCTACTGGGTCTACAGTAGAGCAGGTAGTGGTTTGGCGGCATGTCTCTTCCTGATTTCCAGTAGAGCTATGGGAATATTATGACAGGTAATGTTGATTATCCAGTTGATTGGATTGGGAAATGCCCAAAATATTAGTAAATCACACTTCTGGGTATCTGAGAGGGTGCTTCCAGAGACAACTGGCACATGGGACAGCAAATTGAGGAGTACAATCAGTCTAAAATGTGGGTGCTGCCATCCAAGAAACTGGGGCCCAGATAGAAAAAAAAGTGGAAGAAGGGGGGTCCTGAG